>LR567666.1:0-12289 GCA_900536345.3 Caenorhabditis sp. 39 LS-2015 | reverse complement strand
GCGTGAATCTGGCAGGTCCGCCTATGAAATTGGCTGGCTTGCCGAGTGTAGGTCGGCAAGCCAGCCAATTTGATAGGCGAATCCGCCACATCGTTGCCGTTATTTAGCTGAGGATGTTATGACTATTTGGGGTGCTAAACGACTAGAACCTCAATTTAGATTTTGTAAAGTAGACTGTAGGTACCGCAATCAATCCTACAAGTTGATTCCGACACAGCTAATTGCTCAGAAACCCTCAAAAACGTCAAAAATCAAGTTTGGCGCCAATTTTTCGACATCGCGGAAAACTGTACCTACCGTAATCTTACCAGTTCAATACGCCATTCCCAATTGCTCGGGAACCTTAAAAATCGATGAAAATCGTTGAAAATCAAGTTTGGCGCCAAAATTTGACCTACCAGTGCGAGCGGAACTTCGGAGCGTTATTTTCGACATTTCGCAATGTCAAAACATGTTATTTTTGCCACTTTTAACCTACCTATTTTTAACACATCCTTTTCCTTCTCTGACTCACTCCCATCACTAACTACAGACCGAAAGAACGGGTACTCGATGTACGTTTTCTCATCAATGACGTTATCACCTTATCAGTGTGTGCAAAACATGACGCTCGCAAGGGCAGACGACACGAGGTATATTTAGGCTAGCGGAATTGGTGATAAGCAACCCTCTTCTCCTCTATTCTAGTTTTTTTTTTCTTGCTTCAAATGGAAATTTTCGAAATCAATTTCGACAATCCTCACTCGGTGTACCATCCTGGTCAAAACGTCACTGGAACTGTGCGAATCCGAAATCAGAACGCCCTAAACGCACTTTCCCTGAAAATTTGTGTCCATGGAGAAGCGGAAGTTCAATGGAAGAAATTCAAAAACTCGACAAAGTTGTGAGTCTTTTTTTGACCATATTAGAGCCACATTTGTATTTGACCTGTTAGTGATCGTCAAGGAAAGCTGCAAGTTTTGTCGGAACATGTCAACTATAAATCTCAAATTATATATCTGGCGGCCGTTTCGAAACCATGGAGCTCGCTGGATGGAAGTGTAAGTCTACAGTATCCCATTTTTTTTTCCAATATATTTTTTTTTAATTTTCAGAACAAAATCCCACCGGGTGACAACATATTCCCCTTCTTCTTCCCTCTCCCCGCCAATTGCCCGCCGAGTTTCCAGGGCCACATTGGAAAAATTCAATACGCAGTCCACATTGAACTCGACCGCCCGTGGAGGATCAATGCAGAGTGCAAAAAGGTTTTCTCTGGTTTGTTAGAGCATCTTACCACCGTTACAGTACCCCGTGCTTACAGTAATCCCAATCTTCGACCTTATGATGATACCAAAGGCCATCAACCCGATGGAAGGACACGCTTGCAAGCATTTCGGGATATTTGGCACCAAGGAAGTCAAGATGAACGTGAGGATCCCTAAAAGAGGCTATGTTCCCAATGAGACCATTCCCATCACACTTATAATCGATAATCACGCCAAGAAGCCGATTTCCTCGGCGAAAGCGTCTCTAATCCAACATGTGCATTACACCGCCCAACAGGAGCACTCTCATTTGTTCCCGAAGGAGCACGATTGCCATAAACGATGCGAACATCGAACTGGACAGGTTACTGTAGCTGAGACGTTCAGAAGTGTCAAAGTGCAGTGTTGTTCGAAGCAGGAGATCCATCTGCAGGTTACTGTACCCCCAAACGCAATTCCATCCTTCAAAATTCCGATCATCGAAGCGGATTACATCCTGAAAGTGAAATTGGAAGAGAAATTGGAGTGCGAGTTCCCAATCGTTGTTGGCACTGTGCCAATTGTCAGTTTTATCAACATGCCTACTGTACCATCTGGTACCATACCGACGTATTCAGAGGTTACTGTAGGTCAGCCAATTACGGTAGGAACATTGGAACCACCACCGGAATATGGTAGCGCCAATGCACCTGAAATGGAAGAGGAATGGGTTGTTAAATGTTAAATGTTGATTTTCCCGGTTTTCAATGTATTTCAATGCTGTAAATAAATTCTTCTCCGTTTTGCACATTAATTATGTTATGTACGTACAAATTAATCACCCTAATTATCCAATTAGAACAAAAAAGTGTTGACAAGACCGTCTCTAACATCTTCACATTTAGTCATTCAGACAGAAGACATAAAAGAGCCACCTGTACCGTTTTCTACGCTACGCACGCTCTTTTTCAACTATTCTAGAATCGATATTGGTGTGGGGAAAGGGGGACAGCCAACACTCGTCATTGTATTGGCACAGACGTTGGCCTTGGTTGATGCAGGATTGTTGGCTCTCGTTTTTTGTTTTTTGGTCTAAGATTAGGGTGATCTCGTTTTTTATAGTCTCACAACGGTTCCTTACAAGCTATAAGGGCCTACGCCTGTCCTGAAGTCCGGAAGGCCTAAATCTTGAAGAAGGGCCTAAACCTTAAGGAAGACACACGTCTTAGGATAGGGCCTTAGTCCTTAGTCTTAAGTCCTTAGTCTTAAGTCCTTAGTCTTAAGTCCTTAGTCTTAAGTCCTTAGTCTTAAGCACCAATTCCTCCAACATCGTAAAACCCCTCAGCCAACCCAAATTTAATACCAATCTCCCCAATTTCCAGACAGCTTCCTCAAAAATGACCACCGAACTCGACCTCGTTCCAGTCTCAGAAGCCAATTGCCTCACCAACGACACCATCTACTTCTGCAAGGACACCACGAAACAGGACAAGATCTTCAAGTACAAATACTGTCCGGACCTCGACACATGGTACCGGATCCAGTGCAGCTGCTGTGATTACAAGGGGCCTGATGCCAACCTGATGTATCCCATTTTAACGGAGCAAGTTGTTAGTGAGAACGCGAGAAACTATGTGAACATCTTGCCGAACTACTCGATTTACTGCCCGGTTCAGCGGAATATGGTGATTTTTAACAAGTTCGGGTACACGTTTGATAGGAACACGCACAAGTTCAAAAGATCAACTTGCAAATGTCAAACGTGCGTGGAATCCAAGACGCTCAATTTCGCTGCGGATTGGGAGCATGGTGCACAGGCTCCAGGATACCGAAGATTGTATCGTGATGTGAATGGGAAGAGCTTGATTTGCTTGTCAGTCAAGTGGCTCAATGAGCATCACGGGCAGATGGATGTGTTCTGCAACCGGAATGGAGAAATTGGAAGATACTACTGGGTCGAGGAGGTCGATGGAGAAGGATTCTTCCAGTTGGACGAACAACTCGAAGTTCGCCTCGCTCCAATGGATTATATCGATAAAGATCTAATCTGGGACGCAGAACTGAGACTTCGGTACATGGTACAATGCGATCATCTCAAAGACGTGGTGTTCTTCGCCCATCGCGTCAATGATCCGAGACATTACGTGAAGAAGTACACGTTTGACGCGGTGCACAAGCAATTTCTCCGTGTGAAGTGCCGATGCAAGTATGACAGGTCTCGCAACGAAACTGGCACGGAAGCTGAAACTGTGGTCAAGTACGGGTCTTATGTGGAAGTTTTTGTGAAGCGGGATGGAAGTATGGAGAAGCGAATGGTACTGGACTCAGGAACGATTGTTATGGAATCAGGATCCGTCAGGATGCTGGAGAACGTTGGGAATGAAGGTTAGTCCTTTTTTGTTGATATTCTATTCTATAATTCTATTACTTCAAACACCATTTCAGAATATATCGGACGCCTCAAAAACCTTCGCAAATCTCGAAAACACCCGAGTTCTCGCCCACCATTCACCCTTGATTAGGGATTCGAGGGCTATAAGGTCGGAAAGTTGGAGTTGGACACTTCCAAAGATCAAAAGATCAATGACAACCTGATCGCCGTTGCTTCGACTGAAGGTGAAATTGTTCCATTTTTTGAGATCCCCATGGAAAATGGAAGAGTCCGGTATGAAATGGCACAGGAATTGATGGAGGATGAGGAGGAGGAAGAAGACGATGATAAGACGATTGTAGCTTCTGAAAAGTCATGGGACGGCTGGGACAGCGACGAAGAAATGTTTTAATTTGATAATTTAGCTTGTAATAAAAAGTTTTTTTTGAAAAAAATTGTGCTTTTGGTTTTTTGCTGATTATAAAAAAGTTATCAATTGATAAAATAAAGTTTGCAATGTAAGCTTTTGATTAAGGGGTATACATGTACACTTTGCAAAAGGATTTGGAGAGATATTGCTTGTCAAAGTCAAAGTACCCAAAAAATTAAAAAAAAAAAAATTTTGAAATTGTTTTTTCTAAAAACCCTCGGGATTTAGAAGTGATAAGAGATATCAAAAAGCTGTCAACTAAAACAATATAGCTTTTAATATAAGCTTGTGATTAAGGGGTATACATGTATACTTTGCATTGATAAATTTTGAGATACACCTTATCAAAGTGCAGGTACCAAGTTTTCCTCTAACAGCTCAACACTATATCTCCAGAACCAACAGAGCTTTTCGAAATCTTTCAACTGTCCATATGTTTTTTGTCATTTTACTAATTCATTAAGCATTATCACTTCCCACCTATCCATCTCTTCGTTTTCCCAGCTGATATCCGCGTTCTGTGCTCTTTATCATCAAAAGAGAGATAAAAAGTATCCGATATCCGTCGCGTTTTATCGATTCTCTCTCCGCGTGTTTTATGCACCTTTACACTGCTCATAAAACATCCCAAAATACCTGAATTGCTCTCTTTATTTTCCGAAGAAGTTTCCACTGATTTTTGACCGAAATTTGACGTTTTCTATGAAAAGTTGCCTCAAAATCCGATTCGACCGTTCAAATTCCACATATATTGCTGGAGAGACTATCACTGGCCATATCAGTGTCCAGAACTCTCAAAAAACCCAAAAAGCACTGGAAAATGGAATAGTGGTCACTTGGAGTGGCAAACAGCACGTCTACTGGGAGACCCATAAGCCAACGGCTGCGGAAAAACGTGTTGGGTGAGTTTTTACAGAAAATTGATATTATCAAGGGATTTTTGAAGTGATAAAGAACATTTTATCAGTTGACAGATTTTAAATAGCTCTGCTGGTTATGGAGATATCGATTGAAAAGTTTTCAGTGTTCAGCAATGAAATCTGGGTACCTTAACTTTGATAAGGTGTATCATACAACTTATCAGTTCAAAGTATACATGTATACCCCTTAATCAAAAGCTTACATTGCAAACTTCATTTTAACAGTTTATAACTTTTTGATATTTTTCATCACCTTCAAACTGTACAGGTTTTTCGGTTTTACAAAAAATATTTTTCAAAAAACATGGTTTTTTG
Source organism: Caenorhabditis sp. 39 LS-2015 (assembly GCA_900536345.3). Taxonomy (NCBI): domain Eukaryota; kingdom Metazoa; phylum Nematoda; class Chromadorea; order Rhabditida; family Rhabditidae; genus Caenorhabditis; species Caenorhabditis waitukubuli. The sequence goes on along the minus strand of LR567666.1, from coordinate 7,027 downwards.
AGTACCTTGACTTTGACAAGCTATATCTCTCTAAATCCTTTTGCAAAATGTACATGTATACCCCTTAATCGAAAGCTCATATCAAAATCTAAATTATATCAGTTGACAACTTTTTGATATCTTTTATCACTTGCAAACCCCATGCATTTCTTTCCAGACCTCTTCCCAAAAAGAAGCTCCCAGGCGACAGACCTTGCGAAACGGACACAATAAATTATTTCCAAACAACACAAATACTCACGGACTACGTGGATACCGTAACCAAATAGTTTTCCAGTTGAGACCCAACCGAAAATTTTCAGAAAACTCACTCGGAATACCCATTTTTGTTCAAAATCCCCGTGGAATGTGTGCCGAATGTGAAGGGAAAGTATGGAGGAATCGCGTATTGGGTTACTGTAAGATTTAGCGATTCTGTGAAGGAAATTGCTAAAGGGTTTAATGGTACGTTTACAAAAATTTGAAAAAAAAATTGAAAAAAATAATCAAAAAAAATTTGAAAAAAAAATTTCGAAATTTTTCCCAATTTTTTGAAAAATCATTTTTTTCAGTTTTGCCAAGTCTGGACCGGCCATTTTGCTCAAATTTTGTTAATTTGTCGCCTTGTAAACTTGTTCAAGGAGAATCCGGAGCGATATTTAAAGATGGAAGTTTCAGTATGCAGGTGAGTCACGAAAATCAAAAATTTAGCTGAATTTTTGGGATTTTTTTTTGGATTAAGGTAGGGAAAGTTTAGAAATAACGAGAAAAATGTTTTACGATGCTCCGAAATTCCGCTTGCTCTCTGTTTATCGGTAGATCAAATTTTGGCGCCAAACTTGATTTTGGCAGTTTTTCATCGATTTTTCACGGATTTTGAGTGGTTTTTTTTTCCAATTTTCTGAAGTTTACAGATCTCCCTCCCCAAACGACACTTCATCCGTGGCGAGACCCTCTCAACTACCGTAACCTTCACCAATTCCTCCACCAAACCCATCACCAATTTCACGATTCAACTCATCCAAAGGATCCATTATCATTCGAATCAAAAACTGCCAATTTGCCAAGATCAGACGTTTCGCAACTGTCAATTGTATCGGAACTTGAGAAGAAATGAGAAAATTATGGTTATGGAGCAGAAATTCCCGCTGAAAATCGAGCCTGGGCAAAGTTTTGAGGATCAATTTCAATTTGAGATTCCCAAGAAATCGATACCAACTTTCGAATCGTCGCTCATTTCCGTCGGCTACTTCCTATCGTTTTTCAGCAAGACCAGCTCGATTTTCAGCAAGATACAGGCTAATTTAGGCATTTCTATCGGCTCAAAACCCAAAGTTGCTGAAAAGTTGTTAGTTCCTCAGTTGGAAGAGTTGTCTTGTAGTTTTTCGAGTCCTCCACCTTCTTATCATTCGGATTGTCCAAGTTTTCATGAGAAAATTGAATAAATAAGTTAATAATATCAAGTTAAAGGAAAAAAAAAGAATATGCGTTCGGGGGGAATCGAACCCCCGTCGAATGCTTGGAAGGCATCCATGCTGACCATTACACCACGAACGCGGCGAAAACTTCGGAGGCGCAGGGCAATGACATACTTGCCGACGGCGGCGGCAGGGCGGCAGAGAAATGATGCAATCGCGCTCTACCGAATGTTCAAAAATTTGAAAGGATCAAGTTTTTAGCAGGAATCACGCCTAGATGGGTGGTTTTCGAGGTTTTCGAGTGTAGTTTGATGCTGATACAATCTCAATGTCACTTCCTCCTTTTTTATCGTATCAAAGAGAAGATCAGTAGTTAAGACGATGTTTTATAAGGTCTCTTGGTTTTTCTCTTTTTCTGCAGAATTTAGGGGATTTTAGTCTTTTAACAGTCTTGTAAGTGACCTTGAGACATATAGAAAATGTATTTGCAGAAATGATAAGAATGCTTATCACTAAAACCATATCAGAGATCGTGATTCCCCGCGTTCTAACCAATTTTCTCTTCTTTTCCCCACTAAATCGCTTATACTGTGTTATGCAATCCAATGTAGCATATTAGGCTTATCCGCTCGTCTTCCTTTCCCCGTAAATCCTGCCCAGGACCAGTTATGCAATTGCCAATCGGGGATATGGTATTGGTATACCTCACCGCACCATGTAGAGTAGACTTTCGCTTTTACAAGTGAAAAAATCCCCGAAAAACTTTGTTTCGTTTCCGGTTACGCAACTAGTCTCGTAAATCGACACACTCTCGTTTTCTCGTCATAGCTGACTTAGCAAGCGGTATATCTCTACTAACACTCAATAAAAATTAACAAGTTAGGGTACTAATCGATTGGAAATTGTGTAAAGAACAAATTTTTAGTTGATCACTTTTTGCTATTTTTACTCCTTATCAAGTTATCACTGATTATCTGCAGCGTTATTTCGGAGCATCGTAGCAACCCCGAATTTTCGCAACTTTTCGTCCTTAACACATGCAAATTCCATCGTTTCCTCGGTTATCGGTCAATTCTTCGTCTCCTTGTGAATTTCCTGTTTCATTCTCCCGCCGACCACTTGGAATCCTTGATTGCGCGGGCGCGCCTTCTTGGGCATTCCGCCAACGCACTTTTGCCTTCCGTTTCTCTCTTTTTCCCCTATCTTTGTTCTTTTTTCTTCTTTTCCAATCATTTTGCACTGAAAATTGCCATTTTTACGTCGAAATTGGGAGGAATTGGTTCTAGGCATATTAGAGGCATAATTAACCCATAAACGTTCTAGGGCATGTTGGAGGCACATTAGAGGCATATAGAAAGCATATTTTACCCACAGAATAATTTTATGTAAATTAAGTTAGATATATACGCTCCAAATCCCCTTAAACCCACAAAATTGCAGCTAGCCATATTAAAAGCATATCCAACCCATATCAAGTTAGACGAACCCATATTCCACCCATATTAAAGGCATTTTATACCAATAAATTGCTTATAAAAAATTTACCTAAAAAACTACCCACATATGCCCAGAACCCTCGAAAAAAGGTCTACCCATATTGAAGGCATATCCAACCCATATCAAGCCCATTCTACCCATATTGACATCGAATTGTCAATTTATACATATTCCAAGCATTTGCAACCCATTTCCAAGGCATATGTGCCTCTAAACCCTAAAATTAAGATCTACCCATATCAAAAGGCATATTCAAGGCATATTCCCTAAAAAACTCGGTTTTAGGGCTAAAACTCGATTTTCAGGACTTCCAAGACCCAAATTTCGGGCCCAAGGTGTTTCTGACCTCATCTCGTCGCCAAAAACCATCATTTCCCTCATCTCATTGTCCTCTTCCTCCCCCCATATCCTCGCCAATCTCGACACTGTCTGCGTCTCCTCAAATCCTCCACTCTCTCTTCCTTTGCGTGGCCACACACTGTCCAGTTTCGATTTCTTCGCGTCTCCCGAGACGATTTGTGTCTCGACGCGACGACACGCACTTTCCATTTCCATCTCCTTCTTTTCGATCCAATTTCTTTTCTTTTCTCTTCGTTTCTTCCCTCTTTTCCACGGTTTCTGGATTCCATTAGGTTGATGACGTTTCTGTTCTGAAAAGCTGAAAAAATCCATGAAAACATAATGAAAACCGTCGAAAAATAGCGAAAAACGGTGAAAAATGAGTTTGGCGCCAAATTTTGACCTACACGCTAAACACAGTGCAAGCGGAATTTCGGAGCGTCGTACTGAGCGGATTTTTGGATTGTCTCAACCGAAATAGCTTCAAAGCCAATAAAAATAGTTTAAAATTCAAATATTTTGCTTTGGCGCCAAAGTTAGACCCACCTGCTAAACAAAGCGCACCAGGGTCTCGAGCGGAATTTCGGAGCATCGTAGTGAAATTCTTTTTTTCTTCATTTTATTGGTTTTTGCTAGTTTTTCCGACTGTAATTGATTGTAAACACCTAATTTAGGCCAATTTCTGTCGATTTTGCAGTCTTTGGCCGTTTTCTCGGTCGTCAAGTGTCCAGTAATTTTCCGGTTTTCTTCTTTCTTCCTAATCAACCCACTCCTTCCAATATGCCTTGGAAATGGGTTGGATATGCCTTCACATTGAAGAATACCTTTTCTATTTGTCAGTTTACCCATTCCAAGTTCCCCAAACTTCTTCTTCTTCTCGTTCAAGGCCAAATTAGGCCCCGCCCCCACTTTTTTTGGTCAGTTTGGGCAATTCCAAATGATGGTGTTAGTTTTAGAAGAGATTTTTGTTTTTTTTTTTTCGAAATTTTCAGGGGTTTTTTAGGTGTTTGAGAACATTTTGAACTTGTTTATATTAGGTTTTAAAAAAATTGGAAGAAAAAAATTTTTTTTTTTTTTTTTGGTAAAAAAAAGTTTCTAGTTTGGTTTTCTGCCCAAGGACCCACTCACTTTGTGTAAAGTGGTTTATTCAAATTTTTTCTCTTTTCAAAAAGATTTTTGTTGTTGCAAAAAGTTCAAAGTTTTCCCTCCTTTTCTTCCCTCCTAAACTCGAGGTTTTTCTGGAGTGTCCACTTGAAGTGAAAGGCGTTGTTCTAGCAGTGGAGCGCACTTGATGTTGGTAGGAGGTTTATTGGAAAGCTTCAGCAAATTTTGCACGTATTTTGAGGAAAAAAATGAAAAATTTGAAAAAAAAAATTTCAAATTTTTTTTGGTTGAATTTTTTGTTTTTAAAATTTTGTTTTTAATTTTTCAGAAGCTTATTTTTGTTTTATCAGTCCATTGAAAACATTTCTACTCTAGTAAATGTAATGAAAATAAAAGCAAAAAAATTTAATAAAAAATTTAAATTTTTCGAAAATTTTTTTTTTTTGGTTTATCAAATTTTTTTTTCAAATTTTTTTACACTCAATTTTTAAAATTCAAAATTTGAAATTTTTTTTTTTTGAAAAATTTTGAAAAATTGATTTTTTATTTATTTTTTATTTTTTATTTCTTGAAATAATTTTTAAATTCATAATTTGTATCAATCTAATTGTAAGACAACCTATAAACCACAAAAATTCAAAAAAATGCAAATTCAAAAAAAAACAAAAAAAAATTCAAAAATCAAATTTCCGCTGATTTTCAATTTCTCTTAATTTTTACTGATTTTTTGCACATTTTTAAATTCTAAGCATCATAACCACAATCTCCTTTTTCAATTTCCAACAAAAAAAAATTCAATTACAATTCAACTTTTTCCCACCTTCCTCCCTCCCATTCAGCCCTTTTGTCCGTCCATCCATCCTTCCAGCCAACCAACAATTTGTTTGTCTGTTTACCTTCCCAAAATTCTATTTTTTATCACTTCCCATCCAACCTGTCCTCCAATCAATCCATCAACCAGCGATCAGTCAAAACAAAGAAAAACGCCTCTTTATTTTGATTTTTTAGTCTTTACTTTAAATTTTTTACACTTCACAGTGCCAGTTCCAGCCGTCCTATTTTCAAGATTAAAAAAAACGGAAAAATTTCATTCTTATTACTGTTTGTGATATCACTGATAGCAAATAGCAAAACACAAAAGACTGGCTGACCTTCAATTCGCCAAATATCACCTCTTCCGTTCCGATTCGGCCTTGTCTCTTGGTCACTGCTTATCACTTCTCTTATCAGTCGTCTTATCAGTTATATAAAACCATCTCAAAAACCAGTCAATTTTTGCAGAGTTCAATGGCGAAAACACTCGTTTTTTCCTTCTGGGTTTTGGTTCTGATTCCAGTGGCGTTTTCCATGGTGAGTGAATGGTAGCCGCGACGTTTCGCAACTCCAACTAGTTGCGAAATGTCGTAGTGTTTTGTAAGGCAGGCTTAGGTAAGGACTGAGTCAGGCTCGTCCCGGCAGCAATTTGTTGGCTTAGGAATGGCTAGGCTTAGATAAGGACTAAGTCAGGATTAGGTAAGGACTGACTCAGGCTTACAATTAGATGATCAACTTTAGTTTCGCAACTTCAGCTAGTTGCGAAACGTCGTAGTGCTTTTCTTTGCAAGGACTAAGCCAGGATTAGGTAAGGACTAGGTCAGGTTTAGGTAAGGCCTAAGTCAGTTTTAGGTAAGGCTTGGTTTCCGCGACGTTTCGCAACCACGTAATTTCACCTAACCTAACTTAGCGACCGAATTCCCCCAACCAACCAGCTCAACTGCGTCTGGTCTTGGGTCTCGCAGCGAAAAAAGGAAAACCATTCAGTTTTCATTTTTTTTTCGCTGCGAGACCTAGACCCAAGACCATACGCAATCGAGACATGGCTGTCGGGAGAATTCGGTCAATTTCAAATTTTCCTTATTTTTCCAGGTCGTCTGGCCGGTTCTCGACCGTAACACGACCCGCTCGTCGCACGTGAAACCACGTAATTGGTCCGAGAAGAATTTGGGTCAATGGTGCCGCAATTTCACTGTTAATCAGTTAGTGATTATTGATTATCGATTTTTCCCCTCGTTTATCGATTTTTCCCGTTTCAGACACAAACAATGCCCTCAGGCGTCTGCATTCCATCAATTCGACTGCTGCGGTCCGCATGAAACCGATTGTTGTTTCGCCATTCAAGGATGGGTGAGTTTCGGCGGAAAAATCAAAAAATCGATAATCAATCAATAAATCAATTCTCTTCTAGGTCATCGTAATCCTGACCATAATTGGCTGCTGTTCAGCCATAATTCTGGTCTTTGTAACGCTGCTAAAGCTCAATTTGATCTGCCCGCTACAGTATCCCGCACCATCGAAAACTACGACTTATACGAATGGAGTTCGGATTTGAATCGATAATCGATCGATAATTTTTGAAAGTTGATCTTTTGATCTCTCCCCCTCCCCGAAACGGGTTCGAGTTCGGGTGTCTCTTTTTCTAGGTTTTTTAGCTTTGATTTTTTGATTTTTTGATTTTTGTACGCAAAAAAAACAAAAATGAACAAAAATAAATAAATAAATAAATATAAACAAAAAATTAGCGCCGAAAAATCGATAATCAATCGATTTTCTCATTTTCCCCGTCGTAGTGCTCTCGGACCAGTTCTCGAGATTTCAGATCAGCCTAGAATCAATCAATAAATCGATAATTTCAAACCCAATCAATATACCGC
>LR567665.1:0-16276 GCA_900536345.3 Caenorhabditis sp. 39 LS-2015 | reverse complement strand
TAAATCGCCCTCGTTTTGGAGAAAAACGCGTGCAAAGTGGCCGTTTTTTTTCGAATCGCCGCGCTCGAAAGGTCTGCGTACCGCAATTGCATACCGTAGCCCACTCAATAATTGTTGTTTACGTTTTGTTTTTCTGTTTTTATCTAATCTTCGCAAAGTTTTCCGGTGAAAAATTGAAATAATTTCTGTTTTACCTGCATTTCAATCAATTAGGCTCAAAATCTCCTGCAAAAAACAGAAAAAACAAAACGTAAACAACAATTATTGGGTGGACTACGGTATGCAATTGCGGTACGCAGACCTTTTGAGCGCGGCGATTCAAAAAAAACGGCCACTTTGCACGCATTTTTCTCCAAAACGAGAGCGAATTAGAAATTCGCACCTAGTCAGTCCAGAATGATGATATCGTGTCTACAATTAAAGCAAATAAATTTTTTTTTGAAAACTCCTGTCTCACCTCTTTTAACAGTTTCCCATGTTAAAATGGTGAATCTATGAACGTTTACTCAATTTTCGCGCTGTTCATCATTTTCTAGCTCATTTTTTACTGAAAACGGACAAGTAGAACGCGTTGGGGGTTATTATTAAACTAGAAATATATTTGGGGGTTCAAAGTAAAATCGGTGGGGGCGATCGTTACAAAGGTCCGGGTATGAAGTTCAGTCCCCCATTTCAGTTGTGGGGGAAATCTTTCACAAACCCTCCCCCCATATTTTTTAAGGTTGATATAGCCCCCCATTTCAAAATGTATAATTTCAACGTAGTGGGGGCAAAGATAGTTCATTGGGTTCGATACTGTTGTGTGGGGGCAATACAGCGGTGGGGAGGCGTAGGTAAAATTTCGCTATATTTTTTCTTGAAATTTAGCTTTGGTACAAATTGTTTTAACGTTTTAGGTTTTAATATTTTGAAAATCTTTCATTCATTGTTCATTGTTTATTAACATACAAGTAAAATGTAAGTTCCTGAAGGACGCACCGATCTACTTTTCTTTAGAAAGACGGTCATTGGAAACACTAATCGGCCTTGACCTACAGTTTATCTACTCTCTCCACCCACCTAATCGTGCCCATCTTGATCAGATCCTCAGATTCTCGTTCATTTGGAATTCAGTGCAGAAACAAAAACGATGCTAAGAAAAATATTCGTGTTTTTTTCATTCATTTTATCGGTGCACAGTTTTTGTCCAAAACTTTTTGATAACCAGGTTTGCACATTGTTTCGAACATTATACTACAGTTATTTTTAGACCGTGTGCTCTTGCGACAGCACTGTGGAAGGTCCTGTTATTCGTTGCAGTGGAACGGATGGACTTTTAATTGTTGATAAACTACGAGGATGGAAAATTTCAATCAAAGAGTTTGCTCTAGAAAGTGCCAATATAATAGAAGTGAATAAAACCTTTTTTTTTTAATTAAAAAAAAATTCAGATTGGACCACGAGCTTTCAAAAATTTACAAATCAAGAAACTCAACCTAGATAAAAATCGGATTCAAAAAATTCATGAAAACGCGTTTAGAGGACTTGAAAATGTTTTGCAAGACCTTTCGATTTCAGAAAATAGTTTGACTGAAGTTAGACGATTAGGTATTCCATAATTTACTTTTGGTTTTAGGTTCCAACAAAAGCACTTTCTGGCCTCAAAGTATTAAACATTCTCAATTTAAAATCGAACAAAATAAGAAACATCTCCACCGAAGCGTTTGTGAATATGCCGTCTTTAATAGACATGAATTTGGGCTGTAATCAAATTTGCGAACTGGCAGCAAACACTTTTAAAAATGTGCAAACGTCTCTTCAAAATCTCATTCTTGATGGCAACTGCATGAACAGTTTTCCTCATTTAGCAGTCAGCAATATGATTAACTTAATTGCTCTTCATGTAAAGTACAACAAGGTAATTAATACTCAAATTTCTTAGTAACCTATTTGTTAAGATCTCTTCTTTAAATCAAAATGACCTTACAAATTTGACTTCTCTCTCAATGCTCTCTTTGAATGGCAACGAAATTTCGGAAATCAAAGGAGGCGCTTTGGTTAATACACCAAATCTACGTTACCTATATTTAAATGAAAACAACATTCAAAACTTTGATCATGGCACTATGGAGCAATTTAAACAAGTTCAAGTTATCGATTTATCGTTCAACAACATTAGTGAAATAACGTCTGAAATGTTTCAAGGCTTAGAAAGTATTCAACATTTAAATTTGGACAGCAACAGAATTAAAACAATTGCACCGGGAGCTTTTTCTGGAACTCCACTGTTATTGTTATGGCTTCCTAATAACTGTCTAACTGAAATTACACAGAGTACGTTCCAAGGTGCTCCATTTCTTCGAATGGTATCGTTGTCAAGCAACAACATTAAGTCAATTCAAGTACGCAGATATTAATTATCTAAAAAATGCATTTAGTGATTTAGGGACAATCATTTGGTCACTTAGTCAATCTACATACATTAGATCTTGCAAACAATAGAATTGTTTCTTTACAGAATGAGTCCCTTGCTGGTACTGAAAACCTTTCAGTAAGACTTCAAGGTAATATTCTAAAGTTGACTAATTTGAAATTGAAAAACTTAAGAAAATCCTATGGTTTGCACACAAAACGGATTCCATGTTTGGAATGGAAATGAAGCTATTAACCTAACTAGTGAAGCAAACAATATCTGTAAGACTAGCTGGCAGGAAGAAACTCCTAACCTGTGTCTACCACTTATTCGGCGTCCAGCTGGATCTACTTGTTCTACCAGCCACTATTATCAGACAACCACGGCATCACCTCAGCCTGCAGAACAGATCCAATCAATGACAGAAAATACATTCAAAAAATCTGACGCAAATTTTACTGAGAGTCGTAACGAGGAAACTGTTCAAGAAACAACTGAACAATCGGAGACAGTCACTTTGAAAACCGAAACAACAAATATTCATAGAAAAGTTAATATGGAACGTTTCCTAAGACTTTCTAAAGGGCCAAGTAGAAATTCACCATTCATGAGACATGCACAAGGCAGTAAACCAAAGTATCTTCAAACGGTACTTTCAATCTTCAAATAACTTTTTTTTCTCAAATTTCAGACAACAACGACAACAAGAACAGAAACTTCCGATGAAGAAGAAAGTGATGAAGCAGAATATTTGAGTGATGAGGAGCAAGAGGAAGATGGAAATCAAGAGAGAGAAGTTATAGAAACCAAAACAGACAGAAATCTAGATAGCAAAAACAGAAGAAACAACGAGAATTCTTCGCAATCTGCAGAATTAGTGAAAATTCCAGCTAGAATTCGAGAAAGGCAAAAAATGTTTGCTAAAAACATTCCACCATGGATGACTGATAGTAATGAGCAAGAAAATGTCAACACTAATTTTAACGAAGATGGTAAAATCAAAACTGTAACAAAATCGGATGAATAATAGTATAATGGCAACATAAATTTTACGTGTTTTTCCATTCAATTTACGTTGATTTTAAAAACTTTCACTTGTTAAATGAATAAAATAATTTTTCAATAAATGCTTTTTTCGAAGATGAATAAATGAATTTTACCAGTTCCAAACAATTTGATATTCTTTGCCCCGATCTAAAAATAATATGAACTGGACAAAAATTAAAGCAGAGAAATTGTCACCAAAATTAATTAGTAAAACACATTTTTAAAGATTGTTTTTCAATGGAAAATAAAGAAATGTATAGACGCAATTAAAGGGAATGAATAAAAGTAGGCTTACCTCCTGTTTCTTCTTTAGCTCTGGAATTATCCATAGTTGTTGTTTTTTCATCATACGGTGAAACAAGAATTCCTTTCGCAAGCACAACGTTGATGTTAATTTTTGAAACGTCAACCACAAAATTAATAATCTCCTCTAGAACAGATTTCTGTTTGGCATAGTGATTCAGATCCGACTTTATAAGATCAGAGAAAGTATTCAATCGTTCTCCAAGACTGATAAGCTGAAAGTTAAAAACAAATCTCAAATTAAATGTCACAAAACTAAAAAGTGCAAGATTTGCAGGTTATGGTCTCAAAAAGTCCCGTTGCATAATAAAAAACAGTTTTCATCTTATCAACAAGAAAAAAAAAGTTTTTTGAGAAGAATCGTTTATAATTTTGAAATTTGTCCCTGAGGCTGCAAAAAAGGGTCACGGTGTCTTGCTAAGAACAAACGATCTAGAAAACGCCCATCGACCCCGCATCAAAAAAAAAACTAACAAGTTACTCGTCAAGTTGGAAATTGTAAGTTGTAAGTTGCAACAAAAATCAGTCTTAGTCTTTATAAATATCCCAATTTAAACAATTCTTTAGTTCTTTTGTAAAATTGTCCAACTTCAGAATGAAATAAAAAAAATCCGTTTTTTCCAGATTCCACTTGATTTGCAAAACTTTGAATTCCCCGGATTTTCGTTTTTTTTCTTTTTTTTTACCGCAACTGTTTAAACCACAGACAATCGCTAATACACAAATGTTATTGATAAATTATGGTAGCTACAACATATCTACAGTGGTGGCCAAAAAGCTATTACAGGGCAATTTTTGGGGTTCGTTTAAGATAACTTTTTTCTAATTGTAAGTATCTGATCGACCTGAAACTTTTTGTGCATATACAATACAGTATTGTACTAGATTATAAAATATCAAACTGATGCATTTTCGAAAAATTTTGAAATTATTTAAATTTTTCGGTTTTTTCAAGTTTTAAGTTTTTTCACTATTTTTGATTTTTTTTTGGTTAATTTTGTTTCGAGATATTCGAAAGTGAACTATATGTTGTAAATGTGTTTTTGGGCATTGGAAAATCATCTGAAAAAATATCTGACGCAAAACGCGAAAATCGAAAAAAAAACGAAAAAATTGAATAATTTTAAAAATGTTCAAAAATTCATCAGTTTGATATTTTATAATTTAGTACAATACTGTATTGTATATGCACAAAAAATTTTAGGTCGATCGGACACTTAGAAAAAAAGTTATCTTGAAAAAACCCCAAAAAATTGCCCTGTAATAGCTTTTTGGTCACCACTGTATATGCGCTAAGACTTTTTGGAAACCACACCTGAACGGAGCGTTTTGCCAAAAAAAAATAAAGTTATCATAAAATTGAACAATAAAAAAAAATTCAAAAATTACCTGAATATATTGAAAATGATCTAAAACAACAGAAATCGGGTCTACAGGTTCAATCAAAATTAACGTTTTTTGGTTGTCAATGACAACTCGACCAACAAAAGAAACCTGAAAATCTGGATTGTTCTCAGGAGAAGGTTCGTGAAAACGTCGTTAATGAATGGCACTCCTTTTGTATGAACTCCTTGATCTGTTTCCACCCATATAGGAGAAGTAGTAATGTCGAAAGCTGTGTTTCCTAAAAATTATTTTGCTATTTGGAAACAATTAAGGTGTTCTTTTTCAAAACAAATGAGATAACGAATAAAACAAATAATTGCCTATATTAGAGCGCACCAAACTTCCAATCGAGGCGCGGCAGGCGTTTTCTTTTTGCTGGAAAATCAGCGAACACGCCAGCACCAACCCTTGGCGAGTTTCGCGATCGGCGGTAGTTTTGCACTGATTTTTCACAAAAAGCTGGTTTTTTGTTCATGAAATTCATTTTTTTGGAAATGTCTTTTAATGGAGAGTTTCTTAATGGCGAATAGAGCATTTTAATCATAAAAACAACGATATTCGTTCAAAACTGGCAAAGTTATAACGGATCGAAATTTTGGCTTGAAAAACCAGTTTTTTCCAAAGATTGCGAAACGGATATTGAAATCTCAAAATATGCTTTAATTGGGAAGTGCGCAATGTTTTTGCGATCATTTTGCGACCTCAAATCGTTCATTTCGTCAAAAAATGAGGAAGTTATAACGCTTTTAAGTTCAAATTTTGTTTTTCTGAAAATTGAAAAATTAGGAAAAATCAGTTTTTTTTGCCAAAATTTCATGGTGGTATGATCGGAACATAATGAAAAATAGTTTTTGGAGGGAATCGAAACAGAATCCATGGTTTGGGATGTAATTAGAATTTTTTATTCACCGGAAAAGGTTTCCCCACTGGAAACCGTATTTTCTTCCATTTCGAAGGTTCTTGTGCTTGAATTTCTTAAACTTTAATTCTTTTTTTGTGTTCTGATGAAGTTCTTATAAAGAAAACACGAACAAATCTGGTTCTTCATGAAAATTTCGTCAAAACGTGAATTTTTAAAATAAAAATACTGCTGCTCGCGAAACGCGACAAGGGTTGGTGCTGGCGTGTTCGCCGATTTGCCAGCACCTAGAAAACGCCTGCCGCACCGCAATTGGAAGTTTGGGGCGCCGTGCTATATGTAGGCACCGCAAGGAGTTTTTGGAAACTCCATTACCCGTACCTTGTAGTCCCTATAGGTAAAAACCCAAATGCCTTCTTACATCGCTACCTCCCCCTTTGGAATATGGTTGCTAAATTTTTCCCAAAAAGATTGTCAGGTCCGGCCTTTGCGACGCGCCTATGCTCTGACCCCCTCCTGTTACGTTGTATTTCACTTGATCACCCTGACTATTAATGGTCAGACAGATCATTTATTTTTATTTATCATTTTTCTCCCCCGTCTTCCGCTTATCTATTCTGTTATTTTTTCCCTTTTCACGATAAAGAAATAAAATATCAAATATCAAAAGTTTACCTGGGGACAAAAAACGTTTATGTGTTTCTTTGAGCGTTTCCGTCTCTGGCATTGTGGCAAGAAAACGAAAGCATGTATTGTTCCAAATGTCTAAGTTGTTTAATGAAACAACAGAAAGTGTTGACATATTGATTACCACTCTGGATGGTGATCGTAAACATTTATTCAACAATGGAAGATCAATCAAAACCTGAAAACATGAATTCATAATAAAATAATACATTTTTGTAAACCCTTGGCATTATCAATTGCAATTTTAAAACTGGAGTTTTGAGTGCCGGTGTATTTTCTTCCGTTGAAATGATTTCATTTTCCTGAAAAATAATTCATCAAATTTGAAGCTTACAAGTTCCTACAATCCATTTCCGTAAAAACCATAACAAATAAATATGATTATTCTCGTTTTTCTGTGTTAATACAAAGTTATTACGCAATTGTAGTCAAAGTCCGCAATTTGGGGTTTCGATGGGCCTATTGCAGAATTGGGTGCTTTTCTACAAGGACGGGCTTGCTCCGGCGAACTCAGCCACAGTTATCCTAGATATGGATAGCTCCTTCATCTATGTCATAGATTTCGTCACTCTGACAGGAGCAATCCTAACCAATCGGTACACCATTTCACGCAGGTTGCAGGCTGAAGGTAATGTCGAATACTCTTTTTTTGGCCGGCTCTTACTCGGCTCAGCAAGCCTCAGAGAAAATGACCATAGACAACAAAAACTTCTTTTCAAGATCAAGCAGTGTGCAAAGCGTTGCAAGCGGAGTGTCGTAGCGGCGGGCGCGCTGCTTCGACTGGCGGGAATAGAAACAGGGTGAATGGAGTAGAGCAAACCTTCAGGTTACTGAATCACTACTTTTACCCGGATGAAGCATAGTGAGTGAATTTTATATTTAAAAAAAAAAAAAACAGGGTCTCCTTTTAGTTCAATTACAAAATATGATGCAATTTGCTCAAGATGTTCTACTGGTCAGTTTTATCGCCGGCACACTCACAAATGGGATTGAAAAGTGTAAGAACGGACATTTCTATTGACAGCATCAATTGCTGATTGTTTTAGACCGTTGGACGGGAAAAGAGAGCTATTCAACAACTACTATAAACAACGGAACATGAGTTCAATGTCGTTGGCTATATTGGAGGGAAATGCATGACCGACGACTACTTCAAGAAACTTCCCGAAAGAACCGAGCGAACTACGTGTACATCTTCTTCGGGAGCATAACTTTGTCTCAAATAATTGCTCAATTGTTTTTTTTCTAGTAACGAGCGGGCTAAATCGGCGAACAATTGGCAAACGAGCTAACAGCACGGGCCACTTGCGAGTTTTGGCCAAAATTTTGCTGAGTACGGACAAATGATAATTTATGGTGTGTCTGCAAGAGCGATCAATAAAAAATGGCTTAACAATAAGGAGTTAATTTCAACCAAACCTAGGTTAAATTGTCAATAATAAGTAAAACTAACTATTGTTGATTGAAGAATGCTTGCAACATAAAAACACCATCTGGTAGTTCGTTGGTCGTGCAAATACGTGAAAGGACCAACTTGACAATAAGCAAACGAGTTTGGTACTGAAAATCTGAATAATAGAGAACGCAGGCCAGAAACGTAGAACATAACTTCAGCTTGAAAGTTTGTCAAAAACTAGTTCTGAAGTTTTATTAGGCTCAGTAGTACAAATTTTTGTGTATACAGTGCATTAATAGTACATTCATGTTTCAAGAATATTTTCAAGTTTGTTTGTGAAAGCAAGCTACTTTAAAACAAAGAAAAAAGAACAAGAAGATTGGGCGACAACATTCTAATTCTTGGAAATTCAAACTCGGAAATTTGCTACATTAACAAAGAAATTTGCCAAAACGGTCCCTTTTCATTGCACCTTTTTAATGCTATGACACTTTTTTAATGCTTATTGACCGCTTCAAAGCTCCTTCGGGAACTTGAAAACACTTTTCCATCAGAGAAAAGTTGACTGTTGGCTGTCTGTTCGACACTACACTCTACACTGAACTCTAGCTGCCGCTCAAGCTTGCTCTCAATTTTTCCGTTCCCGTATTTTCTTTCTAGAAAATTTGTCTTCCGTGCAATGCTGCTTAGATGAAAAACTATGATCTGTTTATCAAACGCTGACAATTGAGCTTGTAGTTTGAACGTGACCTATTGCGGAGATTGGTTTTTCCTTTTGGTCTGCTGCAATCGTTCTCAATCTCAAGCACGTCTTCACCTTCGACAGAACCCATTTGACTTTTCAAAGCCTAATTTTCACCATTGTTATCTTAAGTGAACGCTCGAACACTTCTATTGTTTTTGAAAAAGCCGCAACTTATCGCATTGGTAGCCTATTGCAAAATTAAGTACAGTATCCCTTTTTTCAAGGTCGAAAAATAAAAGATTCAACCCATGGTAAAAAAAAGGTTTTTTGTCCCAGGTGGTCTTGAGAATTTTGACACTTTTTTTGAATTGTGTAACACGGAAAAAAAGTGCGCACATGTCAAACGCGCTTGCCAAATTTGTCACAATTGTTGTTCCAACGTCTCGGATATTTTGGGATAGCGCTAATGCGCTGTAATACAATATTCAAACAAAATATTATCTGTTTTTCAAATGGCGACAGTTGGGCTTTAGGGGCGTGAGCGCAGTGAGTGCAGTGAGCGCACCTGTGACCGGTTTCGGTTTGAAATTCGAAATTCGCCAGTTTTCAACGATTTTTTTCCGGTTTTCTTTATCGATTTTCCAATATTTCTGTGAAAAATTCCTAAAAAGTGAAAAAAAAAACCTGAAAAAATTGTTGAAAACTGGCAAATATTTGAAATTAAATTCGAACGCGAACCGCTCACAGGTGCGCTCACTGCACTCACTGCGCTCACGCGTGGCGAGACTCAAGCCACGCCCCCAAAGCTTAACTGTCACCATTTGAAAAACAGATAATAGCGTTGTGGGTCCCGGGACCCACCGAAACACCGAATTGCGGATTTCGCTACTTCGCTTGAATCTTGTAAAACAACATGACCAAAATTACAAATAAAAAAATTCAAAACCTGGCAAAGAATTCGTATGTGGGTGACAGAAAGATCCAACCTCAATGTGAACAACGTGTTGATCGTTTGGAAGAATTTGGGAACTTCTGCAATAAATATAGTAATTTAACAGAATTGAAACGAAAAATTGGTTCGGATTGTACAGCGCGCAGGGCAAATTTTGTTTTTGCAAATTAGACGGATATATACAGCATGTGTTCTACCTCTTTGTGGCGCCGCATTGATGTGATCAACCTCAACAAGCCGTCAGCAACCCAAAATTCTGTTCTGTCCAGAACGCAAAACTTGCTCGCTCACGGATCCGATGTCATAAAGACCCTAATTTTCAAGACCCTAAGGGCCAAAGACCCTGATCAGGATTGGGCGGGAACAATCTCTACTAATCAAAAATTTTGTTTGAAAACATTGCAAAAAATCATCGTTGCAATTTTTGGCAAAACGTGTTGCCGACAGCGTTCGGCAATTATTGCCGAGTTTTCAAATTGCCGGAAAAATAGTCGGCAACAATTGCCAGTTTGAAACATGGTCAAAATGGCCGGTAAGTTCGGCCAAACAGCAATTGCCGGTGCTGTTGCCCTAGCTTGACACTGTCGGATATTGTCAAGGAAATTTCGTAATAATTGGAACCATATAAAACAAAAAAAAACATATAGCTCACATGACCTTTTAGAAAACTCTAAAAATTCTTGCATAGAATGTTGATACAGAGGCCAGCAGGAAATCCGATCAAAATAATTTTTTGTTCTAATTCCTCGTTTGCTTTTTTTGATATGTATTTTTTACTCACGTTGAAAGACATGAGAAACAGGCTTATTGGAAATTTAAAAAAAAGGAGTGCCAAAGACATGAGATATTTACAGGATTATGACAATGGTTAGAAACGGTTTCTTTGGCTAGTAATTTTGTGTTTCACGGGAAGGTAGCCCAAGGGAAGAGAAATGTTCCATCTTCAAAAGTTCGACCAATCACGTCTAAAACCACTGAACACGACCATTTATCTTGAACACTCGTGTAAATTTACGTGAGTTGCCAAACTTTTACAAAAAGTGAAATTTTTCTTCTCTTGGGCTACCTCGACGTGAAATGTGTAATACCAGAAACTTTCCCCGCTCTGTCGGCCATGCTGCTTGCTTATGGCTCCACCGTTAGAAACCATTTGTTAAAATTTCAGATCGTTCGGCTAGCTTACAAAAAAGTAACAAAAACCGCAAAAATCTACGCTATTATGCGTTTTTCAAATGGTGACAGTTGAGCTAATCCACGTGGAAGGGGTCTCGTCATGTAGTTACGTGACCGCTCACGGCGATCGGTTTGTTTTTTTCTCCGTGTCCACACGTGTTCTCACTCTCTCTCAAGTTGTTCACGTAGCTGCATGACGGGACCCATTCCACGTGGATTAGCTCAACTGTCACCATTTGAAAAATGAATAATGTAATCTTTATGGCTACCAATGTATACAAAAACAAACCTCTCACTCTGAAATAAATTTTTCAGTGCATCTTTTTTCGTACATAAATCAGAGACACACTGCACTATCACATCATGAATCCGGATGACTAAGAAATTTCCAATTAATTGTGGCCAACACCTTTCTATGCGAGTTTTCATGGTTGCGTCTGTAATTTTTAACGTAAATCTAACAAAAAAACTTTTCAACGTGTTAAGCAGTTATTTTTTCAACAATACATATTACATGTTTCACGTTGAGGTAGCCCATGAAGATAAATTTGACTTATTGAAAAAGTTGACCACTCGTGTAAATTTACACGTGAGCTCGAAATAAATTTTTGTTTTTACTACATTTACACGTGAGTGGCCTAACTTTTACAGATAGAAAATGTCTCTTCCCTTGGGCTACCTTGCCGTGAAACAGGTAATAATCAACCAGCTTAATTTTCTAATACACCTTGTATACATGTATAAACAGCAGGATTACACGAAAATACGTCTTATGATTTTTGTCTTTGTCTTATGCATTTTTGCACTTAATGACCGAGTTCTTCTTCCAATTTCCTTCCCTCTCCTCGTTCACTCAGCCTCAAACCAGTAATGGATTCTTTACCCAAATACGTGTTTGGGAGATATTAGTACTTGAAGAACTTTTAAATTTGATCCTTTCAAACTGGAAATGCTGGAAGTGAGATAACGCTTGTAAAAACAGTTCAAAAGTTTTATAACATTCTCACACGATTGTGCTCAGCTACTTAAATTGGGAGTGGTTTCTTGAGCTATTTCAAGATGGAATAATGTAATATTATCTGTTTTTCAAATGGTGACAGTTGGGCTTTGGGGGCGGAGCTTGGGTCTCGTCATGCGTGAGTGCAGTGAGCGCACCTGTGATCGGTTTGCGTTCGAATTTAATTTCGAAATTTGCCAGTTTTCAACGATTTTTTCCGATTTTTTTCATTTTTTCGGAACGCAAACCGTTCACAGGTGCGCTTACTGCGCTCACGCGTGGCGAGACCCAAGCTCCGCCCCCAAAGCCCAACTGTCACCTTTTGAAAAACAGATAATACATCGTTTCTCACTTATTTGTTGTTTTTTTTTTAAATTCTCAAATACTAAACCTAAAAATATATAATTTCAACAGAAAAAATTGTTACTATTACAAGATTCAAACAAAGTGGCGATGTCCGCAATCGGGCGCCCTATGGGTCCCGTTCGGGAGTCGAGTACAAAATTCATTTTTCCGATGGTGCGAAAAAATATTCTTGAAAAACACACTGTGAAAACTGCAATGTAGCAAACCTTTTTCTTTGCTCACAAAATGTTCAAACTGGTTGATCAAATGTGCCTTTGTCCACGCGGCTATTGAATTTGTGCATTGATATCGTACCCAGGTTGCTCTAGAAAAATAGAAAATTGTATCAAAAAATTTGTTGGTTATAAAACCTATCTGACAATGCATCTGCTTCAGGATAAACATCAATCAAAACCTGAATTAATGTGACTTGCATAGCACCACTTTCAATATCCCAACCAGGAGGATAATCTGTAAACTTGCATCAATTTTTAAATGCAGTAAAACTCACTGCTTCCCGAATTGGGATCATCACACAAATGAAGATCAATTTTTTTCACATACAAATGATATGATGTTTGTTCAAAATTGAAAACAGAAAAGGACGAAGATGTTCCTTTAAAATCGTTTGTTTTTTCTTCGTTCAATTTTTTTAATAATAAATTTTCCTGATTGGGATGAGTTGATCCTTGATTTTTCTCGTTTTGTTGACAGTTTTGCATTATTTTGAGTATATGGCTTGAGAATGAAATAGCCGAACAGAGTTGCGGAAGAGTCGCAACCCAAAGTATATCGTCTAGTATTGTTTGAATTCTGGCATTCACAACACATCCATCTGAAAGTTATCAATTTTTCAACAAAATTATTACAAGATTCAAACAAAGTGGCGATGTCCGCAATTGGGTGTCTCGGCGGGCCCCGTTGGGGAATCGGTTACAGTATTACTGGCGCGAAAAACATTTGCACTTTTCACAGTGTGTTTTTTGAAAATATTTTTTCGCGCCATCGGAAAAATCCATTTTGTACCCGATTCCCCAACGGGACCCATCGGGCGCTCAATTGCGGACATCGCCATTTTGTTTGAATCTGGTAATAATTTGGAATTAAATTTGAAAAAATCGGAATTCTAATGGAAAAATCTTGAATTAAATTGGAACAAACTTGAATTAAACCATTTTCGCCAGATCTTCCAATTTTTCCAATTTAATTTATGTGTTTTCCAATCGGATTGCAAACGGTTCGCCAGAGCTGGAAAATCTCTTGCCCGGCATGCGGATTTGAACCGCTCGCCCAAAAAACAAATGGCGCAACCACTTTGCCATCAAATTTATCTCA
This sequence comes from Caenorhabditis sp. 39 LS-2015, assembly GCA_900536345.3. Lineage (NCBI taxonomy): Eukaryota > Metazoa > Nematoda > Chromadorea > Rhabditida > Rhabditidae > Caenorhabditis > Caenorhabditis waitukubuli. The sequence continues at coordinate 2,719 of LR567665.1, read as the reverse complement.
ACGGGGAAGCTTCCTTCTCAAAAGTAGAATATGACCGACTACCTTATTGTTTTTGGCTGCGTTCATTATCAAGCAACTCACAAGAAATACAACATTCTTATCGAACACTTACCTATGCATTTTTTTTTCAAAGCAATTCGAATTTTTCCGCCGCTAGTTATTAATCTCAGTGGTGCGTTGATTTTTGAGCGTTGCTCATCTTTCGACGATTTTGCCGATGCTTCAATCCTGAGAAGATGCCATGACAGCTAAACGGTTGTAATATGTATCAAATTCTACAATCAAAAAACCTGTTTGTATACAAGTGATATGTTACTTGTAGAGCAGGTAATTCTAGTTTGTCTCAAATCTTTTACCTGAGCCCATCCCGGACTTCTGTTTTCTAAAGAAAGCCGTTGCAACTGCAACAACAACAAAAATTTGAGTTTTAGGCATTACTCACCATAAAAGAACCACCAAAAAGTTCAGAATCAAAATTTATTTCTACAGTATTGATATACAGCGACATATTTTCAATTGTTTTATTGATAAACCCATACGAAGTGCTGTCTGTCAAACTGTTCATTTTTTTTTTCAACACTGCAGTTTATTTTTACCCAAACGAGTTTTTCGGTGTTGTTGAACTATCACTTCCGGTAACAAGTTCTACATCCACGGCAATTTCATCAATAAACTTAAAACAACTCGTATAAATATTAATCACAATAAAAAGTTAAGACATTAAAATATTGGTGTAATTCACTCTTATCAGATTAAAACAAAGGTTGATGTCCGCAATTTATTGTCTCAGCGGGTCGCATTTCAAAATTAGTTTTACAGCCTCAATGCGCACGATGGCAGAGTGGTTGCGTGTTTGTTTTCTATGCGTAAGTTTACAGGTTTGAAGCCGCCTTCTGGCACGGCGCAATTGATACTGTATGAGACCTCAACGGGTCCCGCCGAGAAGCCAAATTGCGGACATCGCCACTTTGTTTGAATTTTGGGATATGTAGTTTTCGTACTTGTTTGAAAAGAATTTTAGGAAAACATAGAATATGAATGAATATAAACATTTAGAAACAAATTTTCTAAATTAGCCTACTATTTTTGATGAAAAGAAAAAGTGCTTTTTGCGTAACTCACAATTTGAATAGGGCAAGTTTTCAACTTTGTCCACGGAACGTTTACTGCCACGCCTACACAATACGCTTTTTTAATTTTTAACCATTTAGGTAGTTCCTATAAAACAAATTCGTTCAAGTTCAATTCCTTGAGTTAACTAAGATATCAGATAAGACAGCTTCATCGATTTCGACAAATTGTAATTTGCTATTTCCTTTGAGAACATCTAAAGAGATTTGTTCCGGCTTCAAATTTTTGGTGAACCTGAAAAAATTGCAAAAAATTAAGGAAATTATTTTAGCAAAAAATACCTACTTTGACAAATGCTTTACAAGCTGATTTTTCAAAATTGATGTCATACTTTGCCACCTCTAAAAATTTGTTTTTATCTGTTTGCCTGGAGGTAGCTGGAACTAATGTATTGACTTTTTTCGCTAGAGCGCGTTTGCAAAACATTTCAGCTCTTCTTGTTGAATTCTGTTAGCAAAATACTACTAAAAGAATAACAATTGTTTTCAAAATAATGTGTTTTCAGTTACTGAAATGGATGATGGTTTTGTTGATCAATATTCAGTGAACCTTGATGCTGGAATTGGAACAGTTCATAGTTGTCGATACTCAAAACAAAAAAAACATGTGCAAAATAATAATTTTTTGTCTTCCTATGCCTGTATCAAGTAAGTGAATTACATTTCTAAAAATAATTAACCGCATTGTTTTGTTTTGTTTTTTAATTCAATATTTATGTGACCGCTATGCTTTGTAAGATCGAGAATAATTGGTTTTGTATCCGCGACTTTTTAATGTTCAAAATATAATTTTGCAATAATGAAACGTAAAAAATTTTAAGAATTAAAAAACTTGCCAAGCACGCAAGAAAGCGTAACGTGGCAAATTGATTTAATGGAGGACGGGCACGAAAAAAATTATATGTATTTACTCATATAAAAAACCTTTAATGTATAGTATAAATTGCCCTATGAGACAATTTATTTTTGATTAGTTTTTAAGAAGATTATGATATGATTTATTTTTTCTTTGATGAAATTTTCATGAAAAATCCAGATTTTTTCATTTTTTCTTATTTCATCAGAACATGGAAAAATTATAAAAACTCAGAAAATTTGAGCAGAAGAACCTTTCGAATGGAAGAACGTACGATTTCCAGCGGGGAAACCCTTTTCGGTGAATGAAAAGTTTTAATTACGTCCCAAACCATGGATACCATTTCAAATCCCTTTAAAAGCTGTTTTCAATTATGATCCGATTATTTATACCAGCATGAAATTTTGGCAAAAATCAAGTTTTTCCTAATTTTCCAATTATTCAGAAAAACAAAATTTGAACTTAAAAGCGTTATAACTTTCTCATTTTTTCACGAAGTCGTAGAAGTCGCAAAATAATTGCAAAAACATCGTGCACTTTCTCATTAATGCACATTTTGAGATTTCAACATCAGTTTTGCAATATTTGGAAAAAAGGATTTTTCAAGCCAATCTTTCAACTCAATATATTATCTGTTTTTCAAATGGTGACAGTTGGGCTTTGGGGGCGGAGCTTGGGTCTCGCCACGCGTGAGCGCAGTGAGCGCACCTGTGAGCGGTTTCCGTCCCGAAAA
>LR567586.1:0-16742 GCA_900536345.3 Caenorhabditis sp. 39 LS-2015 | reverse complement strand
CAATTTTCAAAAAAAATTTTTTTTTGATTTTCCATTGATACTTTGTTCCCCACATTCAGAAACGTCTAAAACAAGTAAGTTTAACCTTTACGGTCGTTCCCCGGCCCGAGAAAATGGAAATGTAGTGAGCCAAAATGCACTGAATTCACACTTTTTGAGACTTCAGATGCGATTTTAAGCCCTTAGGAGGAGTTTTTAGCAGAAATTTTCAACTAAGAAGTTTCTTATAATGACCTGAAGAATCGTTTACAACCATTTCTGAGTCAAAAAGAAATCACGAGGTAAAACAGTTCCCTTGTAAGAGAAAGGTCCAACAAGTTGTAAAAAAGGTGAAGGAGGTGTTCACTGGCCCACCACCTCCGCCACCGACCACGACCACCACAACAACCACGACTACGACTCCGAAGCCTGGGGAAACGCCGGCGCCGACTACTCCAGCACCGCCGACCACTGCACCGCCTCCGACGACGACTACTGAGGATCCGAACGGGACCACTGCAGTGATCATCATGGCTATTCTTTTCATCCTCATCTGCATTTGCATCGCCGCATCCGTCTACTTCTTTGTGATTCGGAAGAAGAAGAATGCGGATGGTGGTGGAGGCGGAGGCGGTTCTGCTACAGTTGAGAGCGGTTCTTCTATGGGATCCGGGAGTGGTAAAAGTAGTATGATGAGTTCCACCACGGGCGGAACTAGCACCTCTACTGGTACATCTACCGCCACTTCTACCACTGGAGCAAAGAAGAAGAAGAAGGACAAGAAGAAGAAGGGCGCGACGAGCACTGCGACTGAAGGTTGATAGGATGTGCTCTTTTTACTCGTTCACTGTAAGGATACTCGTTTTTTTTTGGGGTTTTTCGGAAGGAAATGAATGAATCGTTGAATTGTGAAATGTGAACTTTTGGGCTTTATTTGCTAAGTGCGCGCACCCGATTTCTTGGGTCCGCATGCCAAAACACGCGATTTTCAGTGCAAAATGAAGTATTTTTCAAAAATTTCGAGATATTTCAGATCTGATTAGATATTCGTAATCCCGATGATCGCAGCTTTCCATACGTACCTTTAACGCAACGATTGGTTGCCTCTACAGTTTTTCGTTCATATCGTGACCTAGAGACTTCTCCCATCAAAAATACTTCTTGGAGCATCTATTTAGACCCATCCCTACACGTGGTTAAATTTTTAGCCAAATCAATCCCGGAGGCCTCAGGTGGTTCCCTTATGTATAAGGGAGTAAAGAACCATGCTAATGGTGGGAGTTGCATTTGCAGCGCTCTCACTAGCTCGGGACCAATTTTACGGAGCTTAGCCTAAGTATCACCATTTAGAAAACGGATAATAGTGAAATCGCTTCAAGCCCCATATTAAGGATCCGCTTAGTTGTTCTCAAAGTTCACGATCATTTCAAGTTGGACGTCCATAAACTTTTCGGACCGGGCCGTGTTTTTTGGTCGGGCCGTGTCAGGCTGGGCCGCCCGATTAACTTAAGCCTTAACCCTTGATTGACCATCGAGAAGTTAGTCCTTCCTCGAGACTTGTCGCACCATGTTTTCCTTCGTAAGTTCTCTCACGCACCACAACCACACAGATTCCAACTGCTTGCAGAACCCTATAAAATGGGTGAAAACCGCGTACAAAGCCGTCAAAGGCGTCGTCAACAAAATCCGCAACATCCCAGCTCCACCGCCGGATCCTCCCACGACAACCATCCCCACAACTACCACCACAACTTTGGCTACTGGAGCTGGAGCTTCCAAGCCTCCGGATGCTCCAATACCACCTGCAATTCCGACAACTCTATCTCCTCCACCGACGTCTTCAGAGGATCCAGATGACTTTATCGTTCTGTGTCTGTTCGTCGTCATTGTAATCGTCATTTGCTGCTGTATCGCTGGGGGTGTCGTTTTTTATGTGATCTACACGAAGACGAAGATAAAACCCAAGTCGTGTGTGGAAAATGGATCGACTATGAGGACCAGTACTATGAGTTCGGTTGATAGGGGGACTAGGAAGAAGCGAAAGAATAGGACTCGAAAGTGAAACTTTTTTGTCGTGATTGTAATGTTTTCTCTTTATTATTTAACAATAAATCTTTGTAATTTAACACATTAAACCCGTAAAACTAAACATTTCTAAAATTCACATCGGATACGGTAGATCTCTCCAGCGAACGTTGCTCGACGTGCAATTCAGCGCATACCCGGGTTTCAAGTGGTTCTTATGGTACAGCACCTGCAAAAAACAATTTTCTTCGTGAAATTGGCATAGAAGCCACTTACATTCACCATATTCTCATAGTATTCCGTTTGAATCTCATGATCGACTTGTCCCAGGAACGTACGGTTGTGCAACAGTTCCGCGGTGCAGTCAACGATGGAATAGTCGAAATGGGGCATCATCTGAACCCAAAAAACTTGAAATTTTTCGTCAAAAACTGCGTACCTTATTGACCATCAAGTTCGGGTACGCAGCCAAAGTCCTCAAGTCCTCAATACCCATCAAACAGATACTGTGTCGTATGGTTTTTGCCGCGCATCTTTGCCAATTGTTTCCGGCCGCCCATTGGGTCATTCTGCAAGAGGTTACTGTACTTTTCGTGGTGTGACTCCCTACTTGCTGACGTGTTGAGTGGAGAGGCCTTGTTTGACGCATTCGTCGGTGAAGTGGCCGGGCATTCCGTAGGCCGAGTTGATTTGGAAACTCGAGATGAATTGCTCGTCGCAACCGTAGCCCTGTGACAGATGGATTATCAACGAGTGAGCGGGCCGTTTTCCCCAACCTGAGTGCGGCAAAGCCGCAGTTTCAGGCTGGTTGTCAATTATTGATTGAAAACTTACCGACTGATTCCATTGATCGATGAAAATCGTTACATCCACCGTCCGAACCAACCATTCAACCGCGGGCCGTGACAGCGATCCTTCGGTGTCACCCTTGGCCATTTCCATAGGTGCATCCAGAATTTCAGGAGGGATTTCGGATTCTAAGCAAAAAAAAATCCAATTTTTGCATACAACCAAAACTACGTACCATTCCTGAACAACTTCATGGACCTCGGATCCCACTTGAACGTCTTTAAAAGTCGTCCGCTTTCCGGTTGAATATCCACGTCGTTGGCTCCACCCAACAGCTCGTAAATCGCTTCTAGCTCATAGACACTTTTGATGACGACGTCGTCGTTTTGGAGCAACATGAGATAGTTCCAGTCGGGCAGAGTGACGACGAGTTCCATGCAACGATGATGCCCGTAGTTCATGTTGTGGCCGGCCGAATCGTAGTGTTCGGTTACTGGAAGTGGGGTTGTTTTTGTTGGTGTAGTTGATATTGACTGATTCTGATAAGGGTGTCTTGTTCACGAAGAAAACTTTTGACTCTTCAAAAAACAAATTTCACAGATCCTTACCAGGAAGCGTATATACATTGTCCAAACACGTTCCCAAAATCTTCATCCGCTTCTGAAACGTGTCATCAGAATTCTCATCGACCACAAAACAGAAAACATTCTGCGGATGGAACGACGTCTGCACTTGTTTCTCGATGAACTCATAGTCCGAATACACGATTCTCGCGAACGCCACTCCCGATTTTAGCGGTTTCCATTTGTGCGGATATCGATGGATTCTGGAGATTATCGCCGGGCACGACATGTTCAATGATGGGTTTTCGATGAGTGGAACACGTGATTTCCCGGATATCGAGGAGGTGTACGTCTGGAATATTGATTTTTTTTGAAACAATGCCAACTAAAAGCTGAAAAAATCCCATTTTTGCTATTAAAAATCAATAAAAATATAACTACCTTATCCCCTCGAAGAACCCGTCCACAATCGATATGCTGGGTCTCGGGACGCTTTTCGTAGTAGATGGAAGTCTGAAAATTGAAATTGTAACGTTTCGCAACTTTTCACATTGCAACTGTAACGTTTCGCAACTAAAAACGCTTTAAAATTTGAAAAAAATGCGAGTTTCAGGTTGCGAAACGTCGTGGGTCTCAAAACCGAAACTCACATCATTCAAGCCGTCATTTCGACGATATAATTCCTCAATTATCCATTCATACATTTGAATTTTTCGTTCGGGAGATAGAGTTGGGTCTGGAAAATTTCGGATTACCAAATCATCTGGATTTTCTATGAATTATTACACGTTTCACGGCAAGGTAGCCCAAGGGAAGAGAAATTTAAAGTTAGGCCACTCACGTGTAAAAATGTAAATTTACGTGAGTGGCCTAACTTTTACGTTGAGTCAAATTTCTCTTCCCTTGGGCTACCTTGCCGTGAAACGTGTAATAAAAAATTTAAACTGTTCGAAATTTAGAATTTTTGAATATGAAAAAGTTATTATTTTTATAATTCAAATTTAATGAAAATTGACAATCTAACACAAAAACTGAAATTTTTGAATGTTTTGAAAAAATTCAATTTTTCGAAATTCAACAATTATTGAATTGAAAATTTCAAAATCAAAAATCAGAGAAAAATTGAAAAATTCAATTTTTTCAATTTTGTAAAATTTGGAAAAAAAATTCAGAAAAAATTTTAAAATTTAAATTGTTCGAATTTTCAAAAAATTGATTTAAAAATTTATTTTTTTATTAAATTTTTTCGAAAAAATTATCTAACAATAAAAGAATTAAATTTTTAATAATAAAATTTTTATTTTTATTTTTACAAAAATTGTCAATACCTGACTGACATTTCTGAATAATTTTAAAAATTGAAAATTGCTTACATCAAAATTTTGCCCTGAAAATTCAAAAAAAAAATCAAAAAAATAGAAAAAAAACATCGAAATTTTTTTTTGAATTTCTCAAAACTCTCACTCACCATATCTGTGCGGCTGTTTGGGTTTCTCAAAAAACACACAAAAAATGATAGTGAAACTGATAAAAACTGTTGAAAAAGTTAACGCTGTTAGATACCGGCGAGTCATTGGGATCTGAATGAGTAATGCTTGTCTTTTTAAAAAAAAAATAATTTAAAAAAATTACTTTGTGCACTGGCAAGAAGGGGTAAAATGTCATGGTCGGGCAAAGGTCAATCTGGAAAAAAAATTAAAAAAATTTTTTTTTTTTGAAAATTAAAAAAAAATTCAAATATTTAGCGTATGAAGCTTAAGTGCAGAAAAAACGTATAGTAAATAGTATAATAATAGAATAGCAATGATCACAAAAAATAGCATAATAATTATTATCACCTACAAAAAAACCATGACATCAATCAAAAAAAGTGGAAAAGAAACTCACAATCAAACCGGTTGTTTACCATTCACTACTGACCACCTTTTTTGGTTTCTTCATATCAAAATATCACATTTTTAAACTTATAAAACAAAAAAACACTATCAGTTGCTACACAGGAAGTCAGCAACAAAACATTGCTATCTCTTGCTAAAAAACGTACAATGAGTCAACAGATATGAGGAAAAAAACTTGTTTTTTGTTTATTTTCGGAAAAAATCGAATTTTTTGGTAATTCGAGATGATGGAAAAGGAAGAGTCATAAGCAGTAATGAAAAGGGAGACAATGCAATGCAAATGCGTTCCAATGAACTGTAGGTCAATTTGGATTAGTGTGCGAATTTGATTTGAGTTGATTTGGTTTGATAAATTCTAAATATTTTTTGATCTACATTATGGTTTTCTAGAATCTACACTTAGAATTAGAATTAGAATTTGATTTGGTCAAAAAACTGGGAAAATTGAGGGTAGGTCAAAAAAATGGGAAAAAATTTTTTCGAAAACAAATATTCTTTTTTTCAATTTTTTTTTAATTATTACATTTAGTAAATACTAAACGCTGATTTTGAATTGAATTTGATAAAAAAATTTTTAAAAAAATTAATTTGAAAAATTCGAAAAAAAAAATTTTTTTTTCGAAAATTTCTAATTTTTCAGAAAAAAAAGTTGACATTTTTTATTTTTTTCAAAAAAATTATAATATCTAATTTTTTGATTGAAATATTAAAATCTAATCTTAAAATTTGTTTACTCTGATTTTTTTCTCGGTTGAATATTTTTCAAAAAAAAAATTTTTTTAATTTTTTTTTCAAATTTTTTCAAATTTTTTAACAAATATATTTTTTTGAAAACATTTGATTTATAAATTAAATTCAATCAAAAAAAATAACTCAAAAAAAATTATTTTTAAAAGTTTTGTTTTTTTTTAGATTTCACAAAAAATTTTAAAATTTTTCAAACTTTATCATTTTCTTGCAAAAAAAAATTAAAATTTGCACTAAAAATTAAATTTAAATTTTGGAAATCAAATAATTTTTAAAAAATAAAACAAAGAAATTTGAATTTTTTTCGTTTTTAAGAAAAAATTCATGATTTTTTTCTCCAGATTTTCAAATAATTAAATTTTTTCCAGAATTTTATTTTATTTTTATAAGCCATACAGTTAATTTCAAATTTAACTTCACGTCGTACCATTTCCCGCCCATCCTAACCCTGACCCCGCCCCCATTTCCCAAATGTCATCATTTTTCCTTCTCCAAATTTCCAAAAATCCAATTCATTCATTCATCAAAAATTAACACCGTTTACTGGTTTCATTCTCGACAAAATCGACCAAATTCTGGTGGAATTGCGAAATGAGCGCCACCGACTCACCAACTAATCGCCTCACGGGGGCCTGGTAAGGGATTACTGTAGCTTGCCGTCGTTGCGAGACCCATCAGGTTGATGGATTAGATTGAATGATACTTTTGCTTTTTGAGAATTTTGAGTCTCGCCACGGTATCCCCCGGGTTACTGTAGTTTTGTCTGTTTCAGTTACCTCGGAGAGCTCATGAAAGAGCTCCAATTGATGACAGAACTGTACGAATCGAATCACAGTGTCAAATTTCGAAATGCTCACGTAAGTAAATGGGTCTTGAAGCGAAATGTAACGTGGAAATGGTCAAGTCAAAAAATGATTTTGAATGAATGGGCTGGAATTTGAATTTAAATTTTTTGAAAATTTTTGAATCCTTGCGAAAACTTTTTTCTAGATGGTTTTTGACTAAAACTCAAAATTTGTCTTAAAATTGGAAATTTCAAATTTTCGCGACAATACCCGATTTTCGGTCTTGAAGCGAAAATTGAAAAATTGAATATTTCGTGGCGAGACCCAGTTTCTCGTGGCGTATAAACCCAACTAAAGTAGATTTATGAAAAATCGATTTTGGGTCTTGACACGAAAATTTAAAAAATCTTGATTTGTCGAAATTCAAATTTTTTGGCGAGAATTATAGTTTTCAATCATTTTAATGCCAAATTACAGCTAAAATAATTAAATTTCGTGACGAGACCCATCCTGTGTAGATTTACAAGATATCTTAAATTGGGTTTTGAAACGAAAATCTCTAATTTTAAATCTTCGTGTTCTTTTTTTTTAAATTAAATTTTTCTTTTTCGAATAAATTTTGATAATTTCTGGAAAAAATTGAAAATTTGATTTTTTCGCTGCAGGACGCAGGTTTTGTAAATATACGGAGAATCGGTTTTTGGGTCTTGACACGAAAATTTCAAAATTCAAATTTTCGTGCAGACAAATCTCAACCACATTATTTTTCCAATATTTTTGAAATTTTTCGCTTGTCGGAAATTCAAATATTTCATGTTTTAATTGTAATACAATCAATTTCTAGCTGAAAATTTCAATTTCAAAAAATAAAAAAAAATGATTTTCAAAAAATTCAAAAATTCCTCTCAAAATCCCATAAAAATCCACCATAAATTTTCATTTTTTAATACTATTCTATTTTATTTTTCTCCACCTCCAGAACCTTCTAATCCGTGAAATTCAACGTGTTCTCAAGTTGAACACCTCGGCACTGCCCGACGCGTCGCCTCGAGCCATGGCCGGAACCGATCCGGACGCGTCGATCGTGGAAATGGCGAATTTGAATTTGAATTTGAATTCGCCTTCCTTTTTGACAATGGGAAAGTCGATGGGCGACGATAGAATGTCCTTGTCGTCGCAGCGAAACAATAGTCTTTTGAGTCCGATTTCGATGATGACGACGACACCGAAACGAGGAACGACATGGTGCAGTCCGTCTGCTGTGATGATGACCGGTGGTGGGGCGTTGTCTGTGTCACCGGAACGGATGATTGATTGTGATAACAATAAGGGGACTAGAGGAACCGTGGAGAAAAGCGATAAACTTGTGTTTCCCAAGGAAACGGCCAAGTGAGTGAGAAAATTGAAAATATATATTTTTTTTGAATTTTTTGAATTTTTTTAAAAATAGTTTGACCGTCCGATCCAGTCGGTCAGTGGGAAGTTGTTTGGTGACAATTTTTTTTTTTTTTGAAAATTTAATTTTTTTTTATTTTTCTGTATATTTGTATTAATTGTTCAAAATCTTGTTCAAATTTTTAAAAAATTTATTTTTTTCAATTTTTCAAATTTATTAATTGACAATTTTTTTCTTTTTCTTTTACTGCATTTTTTTTAAAAATTGCAGTTGCAAAATGTCGTAGTTGAATTTTATTAAATTTAAGAAAAAATTCTTTAAAAAAAATTTCATTTTTATTTTTTTTCAAATTTTTAAATAAAGTTGCGTAGGTTGCGAAACGTCGCAATGCAAAAATTCGTTCTTTTTTTGAAAAATTTTAATTTTTTTAAATTCAAAATTTCTTTGAAAATTTCAAATTTTTTTCCAAAAAATTCTGCTAATTCTGCATTTTGAAAATTTTTATCAAAATTTCAATTTTTCCAGGAACACGAACCTAATCGGTCGCCTAATTGGTCCACGTGGAATGACGATTCGCCAACTCGAGAAGGACTTGAATTGCAAACTGTTTATTCGGGGAAAAGGTAGGATATCAGAGGTAGCGGGAAGGGAAATCAAAATTGGCTGCGTACCTTAATAATTTAGACAGCAAATGTGCGCGTCGCTGTTAATACACGTTTCACATTGAAGTAGCACAAAGGTAGAGACATTTTCTTTCAGCAAAAGCAAAATTTCGGTCAAGCTTGATTTGAGCTCACGTGTAAAATTGCTTGAAATGCAGAACTTTAGCAAAGTGGAAAAATTGTCTTGTCGACGTAAGACGCGTAATAACAGCAAAAACTATTCCAGGTTGCACCAAAGACGATGCGAAGGAAACTCGTTTGCGCGGCAAACCCGGTTGGGAGCATCTCGACGAGCCGATTCATGTGCTCATTAGTACCAGAGCCGAGACTGAGGAACAGTGAGTCCCTTTTCCTTTTTTTACCGCGACGCGACACGCAACGCGTGGATCTCAGTTGTTCGTTTGCCAAGACGTTGTACACCTTTACAACGGGATACAGCTAGGTTTCGTACTGTTTGCTTCCAGATCCGCGCGTTGCGTGTCGCGTCGCGGCTTTTGCTTCCAAAACCAAGTAGCTTCTTTTTTTTTCACAAAACTCTATCGATTTTTCCGCTCGAACCTGTTCCAGATGCCTCGAAAAACTGTGCCAAATCAAGACGAGCCTTGAGCACTTTTTGGAGACCCCCGACGCGGAATTGAAGAAGGCGCAGCTGATGCAGCTGGCCGTTATTGAGGGAACTCTTAAGTGATGAGAAATGGGAACGAAATTGAAATTGAAATTGTAGTTTCAAGAAATGAAGTTTTTATAATTTTTATTTTCAAATTCAATCCGACGAACTCGAAGCTGATTCCACCAAGGAACTCCAATACAACGAAGCATGTCTGTAATCGTATTCCTTGACCACATAAAATCGACTCGTTAATCTATTGTTCTGCATAGTATCACCGTCCTTTTTGTATACGGTACGATCTCCTTTGGCGAGTTCGTTTGCCCATCCTCTTTCGGGTACTCTCTTCGGGAAGACGGAGTCGATGACAGAGTACACAATAGCGCTCATTTCTGCCCATTGGTGAAAAGCTTCTCCTGAAAATTGTCAAGTTGGGTCTCGACACGATCAACTATAGTAGCAGTCTCGTGTTAAATGGCCTAGGCCACGTGGCGCCGCTCCTCGTCCATGGCCACACGGGTCACGCCACCAAAAGGCAGAAAATGCTGACAAATACGGTAACACACAGCTGAAAATTTTTAAATCGAGGCGTGACCCGTGAGGCCGTGGACGAGGATCCGGCGCCGCGATTTCTAGGCCATTCAACATTTTTGCGTGAGGCTGCTAATAGAAAGAAAATGATTAACCTTCCGCTAGCAGCCAAACGCTTCTGTGTTTTTGCAAGCACAACTGAAAGAACTTGGTGGCCCAAAACGTGTCATGCTCCCGGTTGTCCCTGTTCGGAATGATTGTCAGGATAGTATGCGCATATATGATTATCAAATCGGTCTTGGTCATGATCAGGTCGAGCTGAACTATTTTTTTCCTGTCCATCAATTGCTCGCAGACTGTGAACATGATGTACGGATCTTTTCTCAGTTCCACGTATATCTCCCGTTTCCTTTTGTCTGAAACTGAAACAGGTGAGCTACTGCTTTCAATTGGCTGCGTACTCTGGCAAGGAATACCGAACGTACGCAGCCAAACTCACACCCTGTCAATTTATCAAAGATCGCCCGTTCCAGCTTTTCACGAAAAGCACAAGGTGGATATCGATCCATGAATTTGGTAATCTTGATTGATTCTGATTCTAATTGGTAGCAAAAAAAGTCATTTTAGGCGGAAAAATTGAAATCCAGATACCTCTAAAAACCAGAGAAAACAGTAACTTTCCCTGAATATTTTTCTTCATTTTCTTCTCGACAATCGCTTTTAGTGCCAGGATTTGCAAAGAATTCTTGTCATTTTTGGCGCCGTTTTCCATGCTTCGAAGTACCCTCCATGCTATCCATTTGACAGTACCATCTGCGAAACACCAATCGACGAATTTTTTGATAACTTGCTCCATTTCCTGGAAAAAGGTGTGAAAATGGTTTTAAAAATAAAAAAGAGTTGGGAAATAGTATTGCATATGCAGATGATAGAATCTATTTAAATTTGAATAAAAAATAAAAAATATTGAAAGTAATTAAAGCTTGGAATTTTAAAAATCCAGATTTGAATGAAAAATTCAACGAAACAAATGAAAATTTTATTTTAAAAAATTTATACCAAAAATATTGTTAAAAAAATTCTAGTTAAAAATTGAAAACATCACATCACACCCTAATTGCGACTCCAAAAAGGAAATCTTCTCTCCGTAATTTAAATCGAATCTAAATTTTATCAACGGATCTCCAATAAAACGGCATGTCATGGGGATAGTATTCCCTGACGAGTTGAAATTGATTTGTAAATCTCGTATAGTCCAGTATAATATCACTGTACTTCTTGTATATGGTACGATCTCCTCTGACGAATTCGTTTATCCATCCTCGTTCGGGTACTTGTTTCGGGAACACGGAGTTGATGACAGAGTGAACTAGAGCCTTCATTTCTTCGTATGGATATTCACCTACTTCTGGAAGATTGAAAGTTGGTTAGGTCTCGATCAGGCTTGATCGGAACCCGAATCGAAAATACCGAAAAGTCGGAAATTTCCGACGACTTTCGACGACTTGTACCGAAAAAAAATTGAGATCCGAATCTTTAAATCGATTTTTTGAACTATCCATTTTTTCGAAAAAAAAACATTAAGCCCGGAAATCTGAGTGAAATTTGGTGAAAAAAACGGAAAAATGGATTTGGAAACTTTCGAAAACGCGTTTCCGACCATGCCTGTTTTCGGATTTCTTGATGAGTATTCAATACTAAAAATTTATGTCCATCAAAAAATGTCACAAACCTTCCGCTTGCAGCCAAATGCGAACACAGCGTTTTTGTATGCACAACTGGAAGAACTTGGCGGCCCAATACGTGTCATGCTCCCGGTTGTCCCTGTTCGGAATGATTGTCAGGATAGTATGCGCATATCTGATTATCAAATCGGTCTTGGTGATGATCAGCTCAAGCTGGTTCATTTTTTTCCTGTCCATCAATTGCTCGCAGACTGTGAACATAGTGTAGGGATCTTTTCTCAGTTCCAAGTATATTTTTCTCTTTTTTCGATCTGAAAGTTGACTGGATTTGTGAGGGTCTGACAATACTGAAATTTTTTAAATTCTCGGATATTTTCACATCCGGATTAAGCTGACAAGGTTGTAACCCCAAACCGGAGTTGTTTTATCAAAATCAGCATAAAAAAATGCCACTGTCAGCAAAACGTTTTCAAACTGTAACGTTTTGCAACTCGTCACTAAAACATGATGCACAAAGTCAATAAAAGTCACAACACACAAATTGGCTGCGTACTGCGTACACCTTACAAGGAATACCAAACGTACGCAGCCAATTAGTAACAAAAATTAGAAATAAACTCACATCCTGTCAATCTATCAGAGATCTTACGTTCCAGTTTTTCAAGAAAATCATAAGGTGGAAATCGATCCACAAAGTACTTGAGGGATATCTCTTCTGCAACAACAGTCTCAATTTAGAAAAAACTTTAAAAAAAAGAAGTTTATGTACCTCGAAAAACCAAAGAGAACAGTAACTTTCCCTGAACGTTTTCCTTCATTTTCTTCTCAACAATCGCTCTTAATGCCAGAATTTGCAAAGAATTCTCATCTTTCGTGCCATTTTCCATGCTTCGAAGTATTCTCCAAGCTATCCATTTGACAGTACCATCTGCGAAACACCAATCGACGAATTTTTTGATAACTTGCTCCATTTCCTGGAATAAAATGTGAAAATGATTTGAAAAAATAAAAAAAGTTGGGAAATAGTATGGCATATGCAGATGATAGAATCCATTGAAATTCAAAAAATAAAAAACATTTAAAAATTGAAAATAATTGGAAATTGGAATATTAAAAATCCAGATTTAAATGAAAAATTTATAACAAAAAAAAGAAAAAAACATGATAGTTAAAAATTGAAAACATCACATCACACCGTAATTGTGACTCTAAAAAGGAAAACTTCTCTCCGTAATTTAAATTAAATCTAAATTTTATCAACGGATCTCCAATACAACGGCATTTGCTCGGGATAGTGTTCCCCGACGACGTAAAATTGATTCGTAAATTTTGTAGAGTTCAGTATAACATCACTGTACTTCTTGTATATGGTACGATCTCCTCTGGCGAATTCGTTTATCCATCCTCTTTCGGGCACTCTCTTCGGGAAGACAGAGTCGATGACAGAGTGCACTAGAGCTGCCATTTCTTGCCATGGATATTCATCTACTACTGAAAAATTGCAAAGTTGGGTAGGTCTCGACACAATCATTCTTATAATATATTCGCGTAAGAATCGAATGTCTGTCCTTCAGTCGGTTTGTCCGCCGTGAAAATAAATAATTTCAACGTGGAAACCTTTTCGCCCTAGGTTGCGCGTGTCTATTTATTCGATTCATTTTCTACTGTTCTTCCCGGCCTGAATGCCGCCAAGCGGCAGGATCAGGCTGGTTAAATATTAATGAAGAACGTGTGATTCCGGTGAATACTGTGGTGGCCTTACTGGATATTGGATGCTGGATATTACAGGGTAAATCAGATTTTTTTCCGTTTTGATTTTTAATTTCTAATTTTTTTCGTGATGTTTAATACCAAAAATCAAAGCTTTTTAACATAAATTTCACCATGAGAAACCATGTGTAAAAATCTGGTCTTACTAGGCGACAAAAATTGAAGAAACCGCAAAATTATACCCTGTACTTTTTCCGTTAAAGACACACTTGTCAGAATCTGTCAATACAACAAAAAATACAATTTCAGCAACAGAACACTATTGTCACCATCATCTGGCTGATCTCCCATGGGTTCAGCATGGTACAGCCGGTGCTCCCCAATGAAAAAATGTTAATACAAACCCTCCGCTTGCAGCCAAATGCCAGGACACTGTTTTTGTATGCACAACTGAAAAAACTTGATGGCCCAAAACGTGTCATACTCCCGGTTGTCTCTGTTCGGAATGATCGCCATGTTACCAAACCCATATCCAATTATCAAATCGGTCTTGGTCATCATCAGGTCAAGCTGGGTTATTTGTTTCCTATCCATCAGTTGCTCGCAGACTGCAAACATGATGTACGGATCCTTTCTCAGTTTCAAGTATATTTTTCTAATTTTTCGATCTGGAAATGAAAAAGGGGAAATTTGAAAAAAAAAAAAGTACTATCATAAAAATACTATCAGCAAGACAATTCCAAACGATCAATATAAAAAACTTTTGTAGTATATCAGAAGAGAAACTCAAACACTCTTCTACCCCGAATGCCGAACGTACGCAGCCAATTAGCAACAAAAATTAGAAATAAACTCACATCCGGTCCGTCGATCCAAGAATGCCCGTTGCAATTCCTCATGAAAATCAAAAGGCGGATATCGATCCACAAAGTACTTGAGGGATATCTCTTCTGAAACACCAGTCTCAGTTTAGAAAAAACGAAAAAAAAGAAGTTTATGTACCTCTAAAAACCAGAGAGAACAGTAAGTGTCCCTGAACGTTTTCCTTCATTTTCTTCTCAACAATCGCTCTTAATGCCAGAATTTGCAGAGAATTCTCATCTTTCGTGCCATTTTCCATGCTTCGAAGTATCCTCCACGCTATCCATTTGACAGTACCATCTGCGAAACACCAATCGACGAATTTTTTGATAACTTGCTCCATTTCCTGGAATAAAATGGGAAAATGATTTGAAAAAATAAAAAAAAGTTGGGAAATAGTATGGCATATGCAGATGATAGAATCCATGGCAATTCAAAAAATAAGAAGAATTTAGAAATTAAAAATAATTGGAAACTGGAATATTAAAAATCCAGATTTAAATGAAAAATTGAAAAAAAAAATGAAAATTTCATTTTAAAAAATTTATAACAAAAAATTGAAAAACACATAATAGTTAAAAATTTAAACATCACATCCTTACCATAGAAGGCAAAGCTGATTCCTAATGTGAATAAAATCTAAATTTTAACAACGGATCTCCAATAAGGCGCATCGGGATAGGGTTCCATGACGACGTAAAATTGATTTGTAAATCTTGTAGAGTTCAGTATAACATCCCCGCTCTTCTTGTATATGGTACGATCTCCTCTGGCGAATTCGTTTATCCATCCTCGTTCGGGCTCTCTCTTCGGGAACACGGAGTCGATGACAGAGTGCACTACAGCTGCCATTTCTTGCCATGGATATTTGCCTACTCCTGAAAAAATTGAAAGTTGGGTCCGGATCGTGTGCGAGTCAACACGAAGCAAGTCGAGTTTCTGCACCGAGCCGCTCGACTCGAAAAATTGTTCGAGCGGTTGAAGTGATATCGAGTATCGAGCGTTCGAGTCAATTCCTCTCTACAATCGACTCGATGCGAAATCCTAGAGTTGATGCGATCAAATATCGAACGAAAAAATGGTTCACCCTCCGCTTGCAGCCAAATGCCAGGACACTGTTTTTGTATGCACAACTGGAAGAACTTGGTGGCCCAATACGTGTCATGCTCCCGGTTGTCCTTGTTCGGAATGATGGCCATGTTACCAAACCCATATCTGATGATCAAATCGGTCTTGGTCATCATCAGGTCGAGCTGAATTATTTCTTTCCTGTCCATCAATTGCTCGCAGACTGTGAACATGATGTACGGATCCTTTCTCAGTTTCAAGTATATTTTTCTAATTTTTCGATCTGGAAATGAAAAAGGGGAAACTTGAGAAGGAAGGCGACAAGTTTTCTGAAAAAAAACTCCAAACCGGAATTGTTTTGTCAAAACTATCATAAAAATACTATCAGCAAGACAATTCCAAACGATCTATATAAAAAACGTTTACAGCACATCAGAAGAGAAACTCAAATGCTCTTCTACCCCGAACGCCGGACGTACGTAGCTAATTAGTAACAGAACATGAATAAACTCACATCCGGTCCGTCGATCCGAGAATGCCCGTTCCAGTTTTTCAAAAAAATCGAAAGGTGGATACCGATCCACAAAGTATTCGAGGGATATCTCTTCTGGAACAACAGTCTCAGATTAGAAAAAACTTTTAAAAATTGAAATCTAGATACCTCGAAAAACCAGAGAAAACAGTAACTTTCCCTGAACGTTTTTCTTCATTTTCTTCTCGACAATCGCTCTTAATGCCAGAATTTGCAAAGAATTCTCATCTTTCGTGCCATTTTCCATGTTTCGAAGTATCCTCCATGCTATCCATTTGACAGTACCATCTGCGAAACACCAATCGACGAATTTTCTGATAACTTGCTCCATTTCCTGCAAAAAAGATGTAAAAACGACCTAGAAAAGCAAAAAAGAACCTTGAGCAAAGGATATCTGCTGGCCAGATGAGATGGTACGGGTCAATCGGGAAATAGTATGCAGATGAGAGATACGCAGACAGTTAGAACACGGCTCGGCTACTGACCATCTGCTCCCCGCTGAGAGTATTTATTGATCAACCAGTATAATTTTGCGGGATTTGGATTTGAATTGAACTTTACATTAGAATGAGGGAAAGATATGTATCTAGAATTTACGAATTTCAAAATTTTCAAATTTTCACGTCAGAATGTGTGAAAATCGAGATATATATTCTGGTACGAATACAGAAAAAAGAAAATCTGTCCCAAAAAAGTCAAAAGTAAGCGGGTCGTCACAATTATTTTCGAAGGGGGTACGTGGAAAAAAATAATAATAAAACATATGTAGGCACCGCAATGAGTTTCTCGAAACCCCCTTTTTGGAAAAACTTTTAATTGGAAATCATTCAATATGTCTATGGGAGTCCATTCCCAAAAAATCTTTCAAAAATATTCAGTATTTCTGGAGTTACAGCCCTTTTTC
>LR567584.1:0-10175 GCA_900536345.3 Caenorhabditis sp. 39 LS-2015 | reverse complement strand
GCGGCAGAGTGCGGACTGCCGCGCGGAATGGTGTACTATTGTTGTTGGTGTCGTCGGTTCACACCCACGAACGGCCCACGTGACTGTTTGCCGAAGATTGGATTGCATCAGATCGAGAAATCGAGAAATTGAAAAAAGAAAGAAAAAAGAGAAAAAACAGAGAAACGAGGCAAACGAAATGGTTATTTGGGCTGTGTGCTCAAGCAGAAGAAGGCCTCGAGAAGCACTGAATCACACTTTGAAATGAGGGGTTTCGATGGTGAAGCATGCACTTATTGCATCAGGAGCGCGGCGCGAAAATGGGCATTGCGAAACGAAACACCGAGTCAGTGTAGCTGAATTGGAGCTCCGTCTCCCGTGTTTTCGAGTGTTCGTGAATGCTGTCAGTAGCAGACGAAAGAGTCTTCTTGCCGGACAAACAAGAAGAGGTCCCTCTTCGTCGTCTGTTCATCCGCGCGCCAAGCACTATTTCGCAGATGGGGGACCGTTCCATGGCCCTGCGACCATCTGTGCCCTGCAAGATGGAATAGTTTGTTGGCTGGACATGTAGTCGCGGTTGGAATAGCAACAGCTACTGAATAGAAAAAGCAAAAAGTAACGTTGTCTCACGCATGAATTATTAGGCGCCGTCGTCGCCAATCGTTCAGCGTCCCCACGGGTGTACTCAGACTCAGACTTTGGAGAAAAAATGTAGACTGGCTAATGAGCAAACATGGCTATTTCATCGAACCAGGTAGAGGAAATATGATAATCAAAAACAATAACAGCGAAAATCCTATCTACTATTGAATGCGTGGGATGCGAACAAGGAAAGATGGAAATAATGATATTCAGAGCTCAACGGCGGCTCTTCGTGATGACTTCTTCTCGCTGGCACGTCGCTTATCCTGAAGACGATGTTGGGTGGCTACAGCGGCTCTCTGGAAGGGAAATTTATGCTATCGAACATCAATTCGTAACTTACTTCTCTCAAAATCTTTTCATCTTCCTCGGTCGTTTGTCTCTTCCCTTCTTCCCTTTGAATCGCATAAATGGCAGATCTCAGCTTGTCGAAGCAGTCAGCAACATTCAGATGGCGTTCTCGGGTTCTGTCACTGTCGATGATAAGCTACAATGTTAGAATTGAATTAGAAACGGGCTAAAGAAAGTGCTTACCTCTCCAGATGAATTAATTCGATGCGACAGCTTGTCTCCGATAGACTCCTTCAGCGGCTCAGACAGCCAATCAGCGTCGCTCACTTTGAATCGGATTTCAACCTTGGTAGCGTTCTTCTGAACATTTTGACCACCCGGACCACTGCTCAGTGAGTAGCGTTTTTCAATTTTCTCCGTTGGGATAACTCCGTTGAAAGAACCGGACGAAGAGCCGGCCGACACCTGAAATAAAACATTAGAAGAGAATGAAGAGTAAAATTTGAAATTTTTACCTGAATTTGTCGAGCCGATTTTGCTATAACCGACGGTAGCCTGCGGATCATTTTAGCTGCAAATAAAAATAAAACGCAAAAAAAGGCGGGTAGATTTACGCTAAACAACAAACAAAGCGTCACTTCGGAGTGTCGTGTCAAACTTTTGCGCGGGTATTCAAATTATCAATGAGGAATTGTATCGTGAATTGAGAAATTTTCGGGAAACAACTTTGAACAGAGAAAAATTAAGTGAACAGAAATGAAAACGACATCAATGTTCAGCGACAGCTTCACTGAAAGACTGCGCGACAGGGAGGTCAGAGTACGGCTGATCATCAATCAAATTTCTACTGATCATGATATCAACATCTTCAAAAAATGTCAACAGATCGAGTAGAAGGTTATATTATCGAATTATTTTTTGAAAAACTGTAATGTATTCTCCAAATATGGTGCATCCGCTCGAAATGGACCAGAAATCTGTGAGTTATGAAAGGAAAAAATCATTATTAATGACTGAAATTTTAGGTAAAAATAGTTTCAAATGAGAAGAAAATAGGGTGGCCGATGGCATCGGTCTTTCTAATTGGCCATTCGGCAGGTGCCGGAATGCTGGCAATGCCCATCGCATTCGCTGCAATGGGCATCGAAATCGGAACCGTTCTGGCATTTATCTGCGCTCTTTTCTCCCTGAACACTGGTCTTCAGTTGGGATGGATGTGGCAAATTCTGCAGGAAACATGGCCAGAATACAAGAAAAGTTGCCAGAATCCGTATGGAGAGATTGCATTTCGAGCATTCGGTGGAAATGCTCGGGTTCTAACCGAGATAATGGTCTGCTTCGCTCAATTGGGATACGCCGTCGTTCTTCTGCTTCTGGCTGCCAAGAATGCGTCAGTCCTTGCCCATTTCTTCTTTTCGATCGACATCAATCAATGCTATCTCATTCTGATTGTTTCTCTCTTCGTCTGGCCAACAACTATGCTCCGAAGTCCCGCAGACT
This sequence comes from Caenorhabditis sp. 39 LS-2015, assembly GCA_900536345.3. Taxonomy (NCBI): domain Eukaryota; kingdom Metazoa; phylum Nematoda; class Chromadorea; order Rhabditida; family Rhabditidae; genus Caenorhabditis; species Caenorhabditis waitukubuli. The sequence continues at coordinate 7,763 of LR567584.1, read as the reverse complement.
TCTGGCAAGTCGCTCTTGTTTCAACTGCTTCTAGTTGGGCTACTGTAGTCCTTCTAGTCATCGGAATAGTTCACGATGCTCCAACTTGCACTCGAGATGTTCCTCACGAGTCTCTCAATCTCTTCAAATCCTTCATGTCGTATGGTTCGATGGTCTTTGCCTATGCCGCCCATCCATCATTCCCAACTTGCCAACACGACATGAAGAAACCGTCCGACTTCTCGTATTCTCTGTTTCTCACCTGGACAGTCGTCACTCTCTACTACTTGATTATCTCTTTTCTTGGCTACTTTGTCTATGGAAAAACTGTCGGCGACTCGATCATCTCTTCCATCCAAAATGTTACTCTCCAACAATTGGTCAGTCTGCTTCGTCTCCTTGATACTGTCAGAACCCTTTTTCCAGATCAACTTGATGTTGGCCATCCACGTCGCCTCCACCATTATCATCGCTGCTTCTCCCGCTTTCCAACAATTCGAACTTTTGTTGAAGGTTCCACGTGGTAAAATAGATTAAAAGTTCCCAGAAGATTTTTTGAAATTTCAGAATTCAGCTCAAAACGGTTTTTCCTCAGGACAAGTGTCTTTCTCTTTGTGACGCTTGTTGCCTTGTCTTTCCCGCATTTCGGACCGATGGTCAACATGGTAATGCAATCACACTCTTTCTAACTTTCTTCTTCTCTGCCTCAACATCTGAGCAGAAGAGCGCGATTGCATTACCGATTGATCCATCCTATTTTCCAGATGGGCGCTTCAGTCAACTCCCTTCTTTCCATGATCCTCCCGTCGGCATTCTATCTGTCGCTGAGGACATTTCAGTCGAAACGGAAACAAAATCCGAAAAGACAAGATCTTCCGACCATTCCAGAGTTTGTGTCTATTCAACATTAACCTATTTACTATTCCCCTAGTCTTCAGAATCTTCGAAACAACCCCCAAACCGATTCTTCTCTTCAACTGCATCTCCATTGCTTTCGGTCTTCTCGCTGCCGTCATCGCCACCATCTCCGCCATCCGAACCTTCTCCGATTCCTCTCTCCCGCCTCCTTGCTATATCCAATACATCCGTTCCGGTCTCCCTTTCTCTTCCCCAAACGGAGCTGTCGACTGCTGTGGATCCAATCGGAATCTGACTGTCTACGATGTCGATCCAATTGGATTCTGTTCTTTTAACAATGTATAATTTATTACTTTGTACTGTGAGCAAAAATGGCACTTATTATCATGAGCATTTCCAGAAAATCAGATGATTGATTGAATCCGTCGATGGGTCCTGAGTGGCTGTTCCGTTGTCGAGACCCTCTCCGCAACTGACCAGAGTCAGCTGGGAAGACTGTTGGGAGGGCACGTTGAGCGAACATCGCTTCTGTTTTTTATGCGAATGGTTGTTGGATGGAGTCGGCGAATGGACTGGGAGGAGGATCCGGCACGGACCACTGTGACCGATCTCGCACACTGAAAAATATTGAAAACTTTGAGAATTCTTTATGAGAACACGAACCATGTAGATCTGGAGTTGGGGACTTGGCAGTCTGGATTGACGTAGAGAGAACGAATCCAGCAGATGTGCCAATCCAAAGATGAGATCGAGCGACAGTGAGACACGAGATACGCAGACATCCCATCTTGTGCTCCCGAAGTATGTGTTCTCTGCCGGAAAGTTGTGATCGGACGAACGACGCGATGTTGAAACTGTTGACGACGGAAAGGTCGAAGACGTCGACGACAAAGATCACGGTGGATTTGCGTCCGGAAAGGAACACAAACTGCCCGGAGACAGCCATCAGAGTGATGACATCGGAGGAGGGAAGCACTTCCACTGGAGGCTGGAACTTTGCAGTGTCCACGAAGAATGCGTGCAGAGAGTTGCCACTGGCCAGAATGACTCGTCTCCCGACTTGTTGCATCGCAGTTATCGGTGCTTGACACACGTGTCCGACCGTCTGCGGATTCTCGAGATCCCACGAACCATCGGAAGTCGGTCGGAAGAGAAGCAACTGCACTTGACTCGAATAGCAAGTAGCCACCAACACGTTTCCATTGGCAGGACAGATGGAAGTGACACTGTTTCGAAGACGGGCCAGTCTGTCTCTGGCTCGAGACCGAACTCTTTCCGTGGAGTTGATCACGAACACTTCGCCATCATCGTTTCCGATCCAAACGGTCGTCTGTCCGGCAGAAGACGTTCCCTCATCTGAAGACGATTCCGAGTCGGAGCCGCTGCTGTTGATCTCCATTATCGCTTCTTTCTGTAGATTTTCCAACGACTTTTGTGACTTGATCTTTCGTTTTCTTCCTTTTCTAAAATCAAATATTAAATTTTGCATTTTCTTGATACACTTTCTCACGTTGGCGGAGGTACTGTACACATCGAAGTGACCGCTGCATTTCCGATCGCCGAGCAGCTCTCAATAGTCGCTTCTCCTGATTCCAGCGACATCACAGCCACCTGTCCACTGAACTTGTCACTGGCACAAACCCAGAGGAACGGAGTGCTGTCTACTCGTTTCCCGGGCACAACTGTAGCACTACACAACTGAAATAAGCTGGTTGTAGGTGCAGGAAAGGAGATGAACATGCCTGGAGACCAGGTCGTGTCTGATGGGCGATTATACTTTTGAGGATGCAACTCGGAGCAGCCGTTTGGTGTTTCGTCAATGTCAGTTTGGCGTCCTTGAATGTAGCCTCCCAAACACTTCTCTTCTCGGCATTCGGGAATTCCAAAACGAAAGGCTCGGATCCATTCCTGAAACAAAACCAGTTTCCGATTGCCTTCTGATCATCGACCCACGGCGTCAGAACATCCAGATGCACTGCACTCAAATCCGGATCGGTGCTCATCTGCTCGGTCAGCTGTCGAGTGCTCATCGAGTTGTCCGTCTCCATCGTCTCCAGCATCTCGAGAAGTGCCTGCAAACCGGTTTTCTAACTTCCCGGTATCATATCAACATGCAACATTACACTAAAAGATCAACTTGTCGTTCTCCCTCTCTCTCATTGTCATTCTCTCCCACTTGCTACAGTCCAAAATGAGAATGCAAATCGGTGTCAACTCCGTTTGAATGTTTCACCTTTTCAGTTCAGTTCTTCGTCAATTTCCCTCTCTGATCACTTACATTTTCGTCACAAGATTCGATTCTTATTGATCTCTAATTCTCTTTTTGCTTTGTTTACAATAACAAAACACACATCATCGTCGTGAGATTTCAATCAAGAACCATCTTCAGCGGGACATTAAACCAAGAAACTCGGCAGTCATGGGTATGAGCAAAGTGTGGTCGAAAGAAGACGTGAGTTCCCCCTTCCAAGAGTTCTGATTCTTTGCAAGTTCAAATTCCAGAAAGATGGTCCGACCTCTCATGTAAATGAAAAAGGAATCGGGTGGATCATCGCATCGATATTCATAATCGGAGAGACGGCTGGCGGAGGAATGATTGCTCTCTCCTACGCTCTCACTTCGATGGGACTCATCCTGGGACTCATTCTTCTACTTCTTTGCGCAGTTTTCTCTTGTTACACTGCACTGGAACTGTGCTGGACATGGAAGATCATGCAGAATCGATGGCCTGATTATCGGGATCAGTAAGTTCCAACTTTGAGTGTTGTCTCGAAAACTACTTTCAGCTGCCGAAAACCATACGGAGAAATGGCATACCGAACGATCGGCCCGAAGACGCGATCCTTCATCGCCTTCATGATCTGCATCACCCAAATCGGATTCGCTACTGTTCTAGTCCTTCTCGCCGCCAAGAACCTCTCCATCCTTCTCCACTTTTTCTTCTCCCTCGACATCAATCAGTGCTACCTGATTCTGATTGTCGGATTGGCTGTGTGGCCAGCGACAATGCTCCCGTCTCCGATGCATTTCTGGCAGGCTGCTCTGTTCTCCGCCGGATCAAGCACTCTTGCTGTCATCCTGGTGGTCATCGGAATGGCTCATGATGCCCCTGTCTGCTCTCAGGACGTTCCCCATGATGAGCCTGACGTCTTCAAGGCTTTCATGGCATTCGGAACTTTCGTGTTCGCTTATGGAGGTCATGCAACCCTTCCCACAATTCAGCATGATATGAGAAAGCCTGCGCACTTTGTACACTCTGTGGTTCTCGCGATTACATGTGAGTTTGCCTCGATAACAAATCAGGTGATCCTTCCTCGCTTCAGTCTGCACTCTTCTCTACCTCGCAATCGCTGTCGGTGGCTACTATGTCTACGGAAACACCGTCGGAGAAGCCATCATTCCCTCTCTTCAAATCAAATGGATCCAGCAAACCGTCAACCTGATGATTGCTGTCCACGTCATCACCACCATCGTCATCGTCATGTCGCCGCCGATTCAACAAGTCGAACAGATTCTCAAAGTGCCCCACAAGTTCGGAGTGAAGAGGTTCCTGGTTCGCTCTGTTCTGTTCTGGTTTGTCATCTTCATCGCTCTCTCGATTCCGCACTTTGGACCAGTACTCGATTTGGTGAGAATAGAAGATTGTCAGTACTCAATACATGTGCTCTGTTCCAGATCGGTGCCTCCACGATGGTTCTGATGACGTTGATTCTCCCGCCAATCTTCTACCTTTCGATCCGCACGCAAGAGGTGAAGTGGCTTCAGGAGAACTCGAAGACTGACGATCCGGAGGTTTCTCATGAGAGAGCAACTGTCAGAGAGTGAGCACATCATTGTTTCTTCTCATCCAACTTCCAACTTCCAGAATCATCCGCCTCACTCCTAAACTGATCTTGGCCCTCAACGCCGCCGTTCTCATCTTCGGAATCATCGGCGGAACCCTCTCCACGATTACTTCTCTGATCCGCCTCGCCGATTCTAATATGGCACCTCCCTGCTACTGGCAATACTTCACCAAAGGTCTCCCGTTCTCCGGTGACAACATCGGATCTGTGAGCTGTTGCGGTACCTACCGTAACCTAACAGTATCCGGACAATCACCCAATGGATACTGTTCCCTCCCCGATTATTAAGGACTATGACTTTTCACACTTACCAGTAGCACTCTCAAAAACGAGTATGTTTTTAATGTATAAACTTCTTATCGAAAGACTCACTTTCTTTTCGCATTTCAACAGAAAGCACAACTGTGTCATCTTCTTGAGAACTCGGTCGTCTTCTCGAGAAGTTTCCAGCTTTCTTTCCACTTCTTCTAGTTGGGATAGTGTGTCTGGAAGGTTGGAAATCAGCGAAAGAAGATGGAAAATACTCAACCTTTTGAGATTTGAACGTCTTCCAATGCGATTTTAAAGAGAAGTTTGAAGCGATTGCTCTCGAGGAAATCCATTGATTGAGACCTATAAGTATTCTGTGGGAATGGAAATGCGCTCCAGCGAAGTGCAGGAGAACTCACGCCACTTTATAATACATCGCCTTGGCCTTCTTCTTGACACTCGTGACAAGCAACAAGTCGGACAGCATGAAGATGCACCGCTCCTTGTCAGTTCCCTTCAGAGTTATGATATCATGACGGAGCAGTATTCTGTCCTTTGTGACCAACTGAAAGAGTCAGATTCTTCTGGACTTTCCAAGCCCAACTCACATCGTCCAGCCCATCGACAATCGCCTCGATCTCCCTCAACCGCTGCTCCATTTGCTCACTTCCCTCTTTATGCTGATTGATGGCCATTGCCAGGCAGTGAATGTGTCTCTGCGCTCGAAGAAGTCGTTCCCGGTCTTCGTGTTCTACGGGAGTGTGTTTCAGCATTTGCTTTACTATCAATTCATATCTAAAACAACTGAATTTGATAAAGAATTAAGAGAAAACGACTCACCTAGGAACCCGTTGAATCGGTGAAATTAGCAAAGCATCTAGATCTAGCTTGTTTGGATGGTCTCGGCAACATCTCTGAACGGAAGGGAAATGAATGATATACTTCTTAAACTTTATCTCAATAACTCACACTATAATATTTTTCGAACGTGTGTTTCTGTCTTCCCTGTGCAATCGCTGCTTTCGCAAACTTGAAGTTGTCAACGAATCCGATGAACGTTTCTATCATGGACTGCTTGGAGAACTGAAATGAAAAGAGGGGAGGGTTGATCAATAACCGATGACAGTCTCACATGAGCTAGGAGCACATCCCCAATGATCGTCTCCTTGTGCCATTGCTCGACTCTCTGGCTCAACGCCGCCAGAAGAACTTGATGATGAGCCAGAATTTCGGGAACTCGATAGAAGATTTTGTCGACAAGAGCTGCTTCGATGATGGTGCACTCGAGGGGCTGCCGAAGGGGGCGCATGTACTTCTGGAATCAAATTTCGAATCGGAAGAGCTTTTCAACGTTTGCTTACGGTAACTAGGAACTCGAGTCCTTCGACAAACGATTTCTCCGTCTCCAGCAACTCATTCGCAGTCAAGTGACGGACACTGTAATGCCTTCTCAGACTGGCTCGACTTCTCTTTTTCCAGAGGAGAATGTCTGCTTCGTGAAGAGAATCCTCCATTCCACACGTCTCCAGAGCTTCTCCGCCGTCCGAATAGACGTAAGGATTCCAGGAAATTGAAGGATGTTGTTCGGGAGAAGTAGGTCGACTTCGAAAGCTGTCTAGCAGTTTTGAGAAGCGATTGACGCCAGCGAGGGTTTCAGAAGGGCGGTCGACCATCAGGGAGGCGGAGGAAGTGAACATTTCATCAACGATTCCACGTCGCCTGAAGCAGGATTCAGATGCATCAATCTACGACCTACTCTGCAGATACTCACCTTGCTCTGACACTCGGCACAGGTTCACTGGATATCTCGTTGCTCATGAATCCATCTGGCACCGACGACTTCCGCGAGACGGAGTTGCGCCTGATCTCCGAAGTTGGCACGAATTGGTCATTCCTGATGGAAGGGATGAATTGCATGACACCTCGAGGATGGCCCAACCGCGTGGAAATACCCGAACGGCGTCCGTCGGTCGTGTCGGTGGCAAGCGACGCGTCGTCGGCATCGGAAAAGACGGAAGACTCGGGTTCGGTATGGTCGACGGTCGGGAGCCGTCGGTTACTTCCGCGATCTGAAGACGTTGGATAGGCAAGCACGCGCTGCAGGGACTGGATGCTCTTCGCAGCGTCTTTCAACTCTTCAATCTCGGTGCTCATTTCGCCACCAGAATCAGAATCTTGGCGATGATTCTGAAGAGATACGACGAGAATGAATAATAGGTAGTGGGTAAGACACTTACAGCTCTGGATCGTTGAGCGGATGCAAACTTTGGAAGAGAGAGGAGCAACTTCTGAAGTGCTTCGACATCTATCTGAAAATCAAAAGAAGATGAACTGATAAGAAGTGATAAGAGAGTTACCGATGGCATATCAACATTCGGTTCGCTATTGGTCTTCCTCAAGTTCTGCTGAGAAGTTCTTCTCGATTCGCTTCGTTCCCGACTCGCTCTAACCATACTCCTGCGTCTCTCTCGCTGGCGTTCTCTCTCGTTGAAGAAGTTCAGATTCGCATCACTGCGTCTCCTGAAAACCGTAAGGCATCGACATCATCAGATTCAGAATCTCGACTCACCTAGAGTTATAAAACGAATTCCGCGTGCTCGGGGATACGGTAGCCGATCGTTTCGGCCTCGAAATCGCCACGGGCGGCGAGGAGTCAGTTGAACTATCCGAGTCATCGGCATCGTTCGGGTTGAGCATCGAGCTGCCGGGCAGGAATCGAGAGAGTGTGCGGATCGGAGAGACGACGGACACGACAAAGGGAATTTGAGCTTGAAACGTTGCAGCAAACACGAAAAAACTGAAATGTCATATGGCGTGGTTAGGAAGGAGAAG
>LR567583.1:0-11074 GCA_900536345.3 Caenorhabditis sp. 39 LS-2015 | reverse complement strand
CATCATCCGTCCCAGTCAGACTCCGCCCACAATCACCTCAATGCCACGTGGCATTCTGACGAGAAGCATGAGTGCGCGAGGTGGAGACGCAGAGAAACGAAAACGGACGGTACTCAGGAGACAGAATGCGGTGGATGGTCAGGAGTGAGTGGGAAAATTGGAAATTAAAAGTAAAAGTAAACTTTGGCTTGTAGCTTGGTTACGGTTAGAGATATCAAAAAACGGTCAACTAGAAAGTTGTAGCCCTTGAAATTTTGCGTATTTCTGTAGTTGACCATTTTTTGATATCTCTTACCGTTTTGGAGATATACAGTAGGCAAATGTAACATGGTGCATCAACCCTGAGAAATTAATGAAAAATCGATTTTTTCGAAGATTTCTAACTTGATAACCATAAAAGATAGCAAAAAACGGTCAACTAGGAAGTTGTAGCCCTTAAAATTTTGCGTATCTTTGTAGTTGACCTTTTTGATATCTCTTCTGGTTTTCAAGATCCGTGTCAAAATACATAAGGTTACAACTGTCAATTCCTTGTTCCGATAGCAATCTCGTTGTTCTTTTCTGTTCCTTTTATTTCTCGAATGGCCCATTGTTTAGTGGGTAATCTTGATGAAAAGTTTGGTTAATACATTAAAAAAAAAGTAAAACAATACCATTTTATGAATTTTTCGTACACTTCTTATTCTGATTGTGAAAACTAGCTGGAAATCATGTTTTTTCTGTAAGTATCAATTTTTTGAAAGTTTTGACAAAATAAAGAGTTAATTGGCTGCGTACCTTACCTTCGTTGCCTGAGTATTCAATTCAATTAACTCTATTGAATACCCAGACAAAGCGGAGGTAAGGTACGCAGCCAATGTTGAAATTCGACAACCTTATGAACATTGGTTTTATGGAGACTAGAGTTGCGAAACGTCGGGGTTCAGTTCAGTTTGTGTTTTTCCACATTTTCCAAGAGGACTACAAAGATGTTGGGGTAGATTTACGGGCTGGGCTAGTGATCGAATAGTCATTTGAAGTCAAAAATGGAACGGTTCAGTGTAGATTTACGGGCATCTATGACATTTTTCACGCCGAGGTAGCAAATTCAGAGGAAAAATGGAAAAATTTAGCAGAAATTGAGAAAATTGAATTGAAACTCACAAAAACCTGCAAAAACTGATGAAAAATCAACGAAAAATGAAAATGTGATCAGAACCAGATTTTTTTTATTTCAACTTCAAGGGCAGTAAAACCAGAACTTACATCTTACTTTGTGCCGTAAATCTGCACCATCTTCTGTGTAGTCCTCGTGGACAAGTTCTATCGAATTTTGAATTCCCTCTTGTCCACGAGGACTACACTGATGCTAGGGTAGATTTACGGGCTACTAATGTCGAAAAAGTCGAAAGTTCCTTGGTCAAACTAGACTTCTTTTTCCTTTTTCCAATTGCATCATCACCCGACTAACTATACCTAACCATGCTCTTCCACCTCTCAAAATGTGTCATAAAATAAACGGAATCGCTGCTCCTTTCCCCTTTCCCGCCTCGATTCGTTATCAATGACTCGTGCAATCAGAAGACTCCATAACTATGCTATCTATGCCAGCATTCTCTGTGTGTGCATGTCATTTTGATACCAGAAAATGTGATCAAATCACAGTTTACTCGGAATCGAGATTTGTGCAGCTGACTGATACGATTTGATAAGTGGAAAATGAATGAAAAGTGAAGTAAAGATAAAGATTATTTATTCTATAAAATGTGCCAGATTTTTGAATTTTTTGAGGAAGCCGACGATTTAGATATTAGAAGTAGGACGATGACTAGGTGCGTTTTGGAATTGAAAAAAACCATTTTTTAGGTGAAAATTTAAATTGTTGCATGTATTTTTACATATATCTCAAAAACGGTAGGAGATATCAAAAAGTTGTTAACTAGGAAGTTGTAGCCCTTAAAATTTTACGTATTTTTGTAGTTGGCCACTTTTTGATATCTCCTACCGTTCTTGAGATATACTGTAGGCAAATGTAACATGGTGCATCAACCCTGGGAAATTAGGAAGTTATCGATTTTGAAATTTTAAAAAGAATTTATAGAATGATGAAGTATTTTTTTATTTTGGAAATAAAATTAGTTGACAGTTGAAACACTAAATAAATTAGAAAAATAAAATAAAAATTTTTTCAAATTTTGAAAAAATTATTAAACTGAAAAAAAATTTAAATTTTTTTTAAATTTTTACGAAAAATTATGTTTATGTTAGTTGTTTATTTATTTATTTTCATTTGAAAATTGAAAAATTTCAAAAAAAAATTCAAATTTTTAATTTTTATTTATTTTTTAATTTTTGTAAAAATTGTATTTTAAAGTTTTTTTCTTAGATAGATGTATTTATTTTAAAATTTGTTAAACAAATAATTTTGTTTTTTTATGGAAAAAAAATTTTATTTGAAAAAAATTGAAAAATTTCCAAAAAAAAACGAATTTTTGAAAATATTTTTAATTTCATTTTTTTTTTTAATTTTTCCAAACTTCAAGTGCGATTCCAATTTTAAATTTCAAACTCACTGCTCTTACTATCACTTTTTATGACTATTTTCTAGCCGCTCATACTCCATTGATCATCACATCAGTCGAGTGAATAATCAGTGACTAATTCTAATTCTGATGATGATTTTTCTTGGAATTTCAAATTTCGGAATTTTCAGAATTTCAAAGTTATAAAATAAGATAAGATAGGCTAATTATTGCAAAATATAAAAATTTTATCATTTCAAAAAATTTATATTAAAAAAAATACTGAAACAAAAAATTTTGAAAAAAAATTTTTTTTTTGGTGATTTTTTTTTGTTTTTTAAATTTTTCTGTGATTACTCATATATGCCTAGGATATGCCCAGAATATGCCCTTGATGTTTTGTCAAATAAAATCTAGGGAATAGGGCTTCTCTTTCGCCACTTTTGCCTCATCCATCAAAGTAAATCCCCCTCTCATTTCCGTTAGATTTTTAATATTTTTTCTTTTTTTCTGTTCATTTGGCACCTGATACTCTACGTACTTTTGGAAAACTGGAAATTTTTTTTTCAAAGTTTTCTGACAAATTGGCAACTATTTTTTTGCAAATTTACTGATGAACTGGTGCTGGAAATGCCAGATTTTTGAAAAGTTGGTTTTTTTGAATTAATTTGTTTTATTTTAAAATTGATTTCAATTTATTTTTAAAGTTTAACTCAATAAAAAAAATTATAGGTACTGCAACGGGTTTTGAAAAATTAAATTACTTTTTTTTTTTGGAATTTTCAGATTTTATTTTAAAAAATTATTTTTTTTAATTCTAGCTCGAAGTTTTCAGATTTAAGGAAGTTATGACGTATTCAAGATAATGCAAAAAATTGGTCCCTCAAAAAAACGATTAGACGATCGAGACGGATTAGCAGAAGGTTATTGTTGTTCCTTTGAACTCTGCTCCTGGGGAACCTAATCAGACTACAGACATTGTCCCAAACGGGCCGACCAAAAAGAACAGGTGGTTGACTGTAGATAGATGTCAGATTTCACAGGTGCGCTGGTCTTTTGATCGGCCCGTTTGATACAATGTCTGTGGTCAAAAAACCAGCGCACCTGCGAAATCTGACATTTATCTACAGTCAACCACCTGTTTTTTTGGTCGGCCCGTTTGATACAATGTCTGTAGTCTGATCAGGTTCCCCAGGAGCAGAGTTCATAGGAACAACGACAACAACAACCTTCTGCTAATCCGTCTCGATCGTCTATTCGTTTTTTTGAGGGACCAACCCGTTTCGAGGGACCAATTTTTTGCCTGATCTTGAATACGCCATAACTTTCCTAAATCTAAAAACTTCGAGCTAGAATTTTGTCCATCTAGTCTTGAAATTGTCTCCTTGACACTGTGAATGTTTGAAAAACTTCTGAAATTTTTGAAAACTCATAAAATTAGCTTCCCTAAGGAGATGATACTTATAAAAAATAATCATTATTCAGTACCATTTGATTTTTACGTGACCCGGGGCAAATGCGCATAAAAAAGTTATTATATAAGAATGATGATTTCAAAAGAAATTTCAGAGTTTCTAAATAAAATTTTCAGAAATTGAATCAAATGAAAAAAACATTTTTTTTCATTTTCATATTATTCAAAATACAATATTATGCGTTCCTGAAAATGCCAGAATTGATCCTTTCCAAACTACGATAGAATCCCCCGCTCTTTTTCGAAAAAAATATCAAATTCAGGGCGGGACCATTCTTGCATTTTTAGCAACGCTTTATAATTTTTCATTGCATCATACTTCCCAACTTCCGGCTTCCCGAATGTTTCCCTAGCTTACAATACACACAAACTACACAATGCTACACGGATTTTGTGGTCACTTCTGTTCTTCTTGTCTCTTGACATTTCGTTCGCCCGACGAAATTTTGTTCGTGGTGTTGTTGAGCATACGAACAAAAATCTGAGATCAGTTCACAACCGACCATATTATTTGTGTTTGAACACACACAGACACACTGTTTCCCTCGGTACGAGGTGATGACTTTTCGGGAGCTGTAAAGGGTGAAAAAATGCAGTTTGCTCGGGGATTTTGTAGTCGGAAATTGGGAAAAAGAGTGACCGATTGTGGTCTGTGATATTTGTAGTTAGTTAGCAGTGGAAAAAGCAACATCTTGGAATCTAAGAGATTTGGAAACAACATACAGTATTAGTTGTTTTGGACGTGAGATTGTAAGGCGGGTCCCGCCACGAATTCATAAAACTTCGGTTTTCAAAATATTTTTCAAATTTCCGTTCTGAAAATTGCGATTTTTTCCAAATTTTTCTTTCCTAACATTTAAAAAATCATTGAAAATCAATACAAAAACCATGATATTGTGCACAATCAGAATTATTTTGAAGACAAAAAATTGAAAAGAATTTTCCGATTTTTTTGTTAAATTGAACTGTAAAATTTTTTAATTTATCTTGTTCATAGTTTCAGGTTGAAAACTTGAAAATTGGAAGGGAATGAAAAATAGAACAAAATTCTCAAATTCCTTTTTTTTTTAATTATTTGAGGACTTGTAAAGTGAATTGTAAGGTGAATTTTGTATTGGATTTTTCGGTTTTCAAAAAAATCTTTTAAAAAAAATGTTTTGCCAAACAAAAAAGTTCAAGCAGAAAATGAACAATTTTGATTTCCAATTAGAAAAATTAAAATTACAGTTTCCAAAAAGACATACATAAATCCCTAAAAGTTGAAGAAATCTAATACAGCAGTTTTTCTTCATCTCAAATTTTTCAATTTTAATTCTTTCCCTCTAACTCCTCAAAACTACAGTCCCAAGTCACAAAAGCTACTCTAAAGTACACATTTCCAGGGCATTTTCCGGTTTTTGACCTACCCAAACCGTCCACTGAAAAGTGTGTGATAACTAACTCGACACCAAACCAACCCTTTTTTGTCCATTTCCACAGACCACAATCGAGCCATAACCCATGAAAAAGTGTGCCTGAAAACCGACAGAAGGCCACTTTTTCCAATTAGGCCCCGCCCACTTTTCAGAAGAGTTTTAGAGAAAAAAGTGTGACTGATAAGGGGAAAAAGAGGAGAGAAGGAGGGGGAAAAGGAGGAGAAGAAGAAGTTTATCAGTTATTGATAACATTGTCAATATCTATATAAGTGTATATGTATTGAGCATACAGAGAGACACTAACAGACAACACTGTTCTCCATATTATTGATTTTTTACGGATTTTCGAATTTTTTTTATTTTTTTTCGAATTTTTTGAATTATTGATAGAATTTTTAGTCATAATTCACGTGTTTTTTAATGTAAAGCATTAAGATTTAAATTTTAAAAATACAGGAAAAAATTGAAAAAATTAATTTTTTTTGAACATTTTTTTTGCGAAAATTTTGAATTTTTAAAAAATTTAGATGAAATTGAAAAAAAAAATTTGGTCATTTTTAGTTTCTAAGATTAAATTTTCAAAAAAATTTGAAATGATTTTATTGATTTAAAATAAAACAAAAAATCTAAATTTTGAAAAAAAATGTTTTTTATTTTTTTTTTTTGAATTTTTCGAATTTTTCTGAAATTTAGTCATTTTTTATTTTTAACATAAAGGGTTAGTGTTTTTCCGAATAAATTATGAGAAATAAGTAATTTTTACAAAAAATTTAAAATTGAAATTTTTTTTTTAATTTTCGTTTTTTTTTTAAATTTTTTGATTTTTCAAAATTTAATTTTCATTTTCTGTTTTTGAAAAAAAAAGTCTTTTTTTCAAATTTTCTTGAATGAATAAATTAATTTTTATGAGAACAGAAATAAAATAAAAAACAACTTTTTTCGAAATTTTTTTGTTGTTATTTTTCTTAAAATTTGCTTTTTGACATTTTTAGCTTGAAAACTTCCTTTCTTTAAAAAAAATAATTTCCACCTTGTTTTTCAAATTTAACGGCCTCAAAAGTTCAATCATCGATTTTTCTGTCGAATCTAATTTTTAAAGCTACTTTTCTTATAAAATTCGCATTTTATTTCTTTTACATCAAATAGTGTATTGACTTTTGTGGAAATTGATTATTTTATAAAAAATTTAAAACTGAAAAAAATTGGAAAAAAATTGTTGATTTTTTAAAATTTTAAAATTTTAAAGTTAAATTTAGTTTAGAAAATTGTAAAAACTTTTGAAAATTTAGAAATAACTTTCCAATTTCCTTCCTCATTTTCCCCCATTCCCCCCTTCAAAATCCTTCTCGTAAACGTCCAATTCATCTACAGTAATCCTAAACTCCATGTAGACTAGCTAAACTGGAAGAACTGACGAATCTCTCGGACACTAGCCTGTTCCTCAACACGGAATCCACGTGGCACATGACGATGACGTCACGGCCGACGTCGTTGTCCGACGCCGGCATTCAGTTGTCTCCCGAAGCACAGGCGGCCGTTCGGGAGGCATCCACTGACATTTCTTTGATTTCCTCGTTGGCTGAGTAAGGGAATGAGGCTAAAAAGAACTAGAGCATGATATTTAAGCTCTAAATGTTACGAAGATCGATAGAAAATAAAATTCTGATATTTTTTGTAGTTCAAAACTTTTTGATATCTCTTCTAGATCTCGAGTTATGCGACAAAATGCAATTATCGATTGATTATCGATTTATTAATTTTTGATTTTTTGAATTTTTTGGGGTTACGGTAGTAGCTATTGAAAAGCTTTCAACTGATAAACTGATCAAAAATCAATTTTCTATCAATTGAAAATGTAAAATTTGAGTTAAAATTTTAAAAATTCGGCAAAAAATTTTGATTTTTTGTCGGAAGTATTTCTAATTTTTTTTAATTTTCAAAATTCATTTTTATTGATAGAAAACCGATCTGAGAAAATGATTGGAAAATTGTTTTCTATCAATTGAAAATTTGAATAATGGGTCCTAAAATTATACAAATTGAAAAAAATCAAAAAAAAAAAAAAAAAAAAAAAAAAAAAAAAAAAAAAAAAAAAAAAAAAAAAAAAAAAAAAAAAAAAATTTCACGTGAACAAAAATCAATAATTTCAACAGAAAAAATTGAATGAATTGTCACGTGGGTGTTGTTCCAACGCTACAAAAATACTGAAAATCGTTAGAAAAAAAAATATTTTTTTTAATTATGGTGTTCACCAGAAAATGGTCATCAATATCACTGGCAAATAGGAATAATGAGTTGTAATTTTTTTTTTCAAATGTTTTGAATTAAAATTCTGTAATTTTGAATATAAAAAAGGGTCTAAACAGTAGAAAATAAATTGCATAAAATAAATTAATCTTGAAGAACAAAACAAACATTTTGCAGATGTGACGACTCGAGTCGAGCTATGAGCAAGAAGGAAAAGTATTTTGCGGAGAAACCGGATAAGAACATTTTTATGGTGAGTTTCGTGGCGGGAATCAAAAGTTTTTGATATTCTTCTAGATCTCTAGTTATAAGGCGAAATGTGATTATCGATTGATTGTCGATTTTTTATTTATTTGATTTTTTGGGGTTACGGCAGGAGATATCAAAAAACTTCCAATTGATAAAATGATCGAGAAATTGTTTTCTATCAATTGGACTTGCCTTTGGAAAACTTTCTTTTGAAATTTGATTATCGATTGATCATTGATTTTTTGATTTTTGGGTTTTCTTGACATCTAGAAAGCGATTTTCGTGACAAGACTCAATTTTTAATCAAATATGTTTCTCAGAAATTCATCCACCCCAGCTACCATGAACGGAATCTTCAATTCAAGAAGATATTCGTCGATAAGGGACACATTGACGAGAATGATCAGTTCTTGGCGTGTGAGTTGGTTTTTTTAAATGGTGGTTTCAAAAAATTTTGAAAAAAAAAATTGAGAAATCGGTTCCGATAATTCGAAAATGGTTTTCATTTTTTAGAATTTTTTAAAATAAACATTTTGAAATTTTTTTGTTTTGAAATTTGAAATTTTTTGAAGTTGATTTTTGAAATTTTTTATTATTTACTAATAGATTTTTGAATTAATTGCTTAATTAACTTTAATTTTTTTTAGAATTTTGATTTTAGACACCGTCATTATCGTTATTTAAAAAAAAAAAACATTTTTATTTCAAATTAATTTTTTTTAAATTTCAAATTTTTTTCTTTTTTTTGAGCAGCATTTTCTTTTCATATTTTCTTGGTTTTCTTTTCATTTCGTAAAGAAAATTCAGTCGGCGGACAGGCCCTGGCGACGATATTTTTAATCCAATTATAGTGGATGTCAGCCTGGTACCGAGGCTGGTACCGAGCCGGCCGACTGGCCGGCCGGCATGGTGCCTGGTACGAGAAAAACAGAAAAAAAGACGAGAATCTGAATAATAACTTGCTATGAACAAAAATTCCAGCTAAAAATCGTAATAACGCCAGAAAAGCAAAAGATCAAAAGATCAAGAAGAAATTCGAAAGTGCAGTAGTTGCCGTGACGTATATCTTGGTAATGGTAAAAGATATTCAAAAACGGTCAACTGCAAAATTGTAGCCCTTAATATTTTGCGTATTTTTGTAGTTGACTGTTTTTTAATATCTGTTACTGTTTTTGAGCTGGAAATTATTGAAAAATAGTCAACTCTCGAACTCTCAAGGATCGATGCACCATGTTCTATTTGCTTATTGTATATCTCAGAAACCGTGAGAGATATCAAGAAATGGTCAACTACAAAAATACGTGAAATTTTAAGAGCTACAATTTTTTAGTTGACAACTTTTTGATATCTTCTACTGTTAGTGAGATACAAAAGAAAATAATTGTCCCCTGAAGCAAAATTGGTGTTTTTTATTTTTTTATTTTTCGAAAAAAAAAATTCCAAAATTTGTTATAGAAAATAATGTTTTTCATTATATTGATCAATATTAATTAAAATAAAAAATTTATAATATTTTATTTTAAAAAAATTTTAATTCAAAAAAAAATAATTAAAATTTTTCGTTTTTTTGAAAATATTTTTTTTTTGATTTTTCAAAAATTTATTTTTTATCTGTTTGTTAAAATCAAAAAAATGGAATTCATTTTCGGAATATTTGGAACTATTCTTCCAAATTTTTTTTGAATTTTTTTAAAACCGATATTTTTTCGAATCAACTATCCCCCCAAAATATTAATTTTCCAGCCTATTCATGTGCCTACCAACGAGAAATCCTGGCCCAAGGTCGGATGTTCATTTCGCAATTCAACGTGTGCTTCTATGCAAATATAATCGGATGGGAGACCCATTTGGTGATACCGATGAAGGAGATCAAGCTGATTAAAAAGATGAAGGCCGCGTTCATTTTTCCCAACTCGATTCAGGTACTTTTTGGGATTTGAAACTGTTTTTTGAGACTGCCAATCGATAGGGAATTGATTTTTGATCATTTGATCAGTTGAAAGTTTTCTTATATCTTTTACAGTAAGCCCGAAAAATGCAAAAAACTAAAAATCGATAAATCGATAATCAATCGATAATCACATTTTCCGCATAACTCGAGATCCAGATGAGATACCAAAAAATTTTCAATTACAAATATGATTTAAATTTTAATTTCTACCAATCTCTGTTATTTTGAGAGCTTGAAAAACGCTTTAAAATTCCAAAAAAACATAATTTGAAATTTCAGTTCGAACGTGTCAATGGCGAGAAGTACTTCTTCGCGTCGTTCATCAACCGCGACAAATCGTTCCAAGTGCTCACCACGGCCCACGAGAAAGTCGGAAATGAGGAGGGAAAGGCGATGACTCGAGAGGAAGTTTGGGATATGGTTTATAACAGTGAGGATAACAAGGTGAGTGAGTCCGGGAGGATTACTGTAGCTTGTTTTATGAACACCGCAACGTTTCGTAACCGCATATATCGTTTGGGAAGTTGAGAAAATTGCGAAACGTCGTGGTAGCCTGAATTTGATAGGTTACTGTAGTTCCGACTGTTCGAGCTGTGCAAACTGCCTTCAATGACACCCCGACGTTTCGCAACCATACCATGTTTTGGGAAGTTGGTTGCAAAACGTCGGAAATGCCAAATCTCATTTTCCAAAGTTGCGAAACGTCGGGGTAGCCTAAAATTGAGATTACTGTAGTTTCCTAACACCATCTCTCTAAATTCTTCCTGGATCTTGACTTTGACTTTTATTTTCAAAATTTCTCCTCGAAATGGGTTGGATATGCCTTCAATGTGCCCTGACCCAATCCCCGCCCATCTCAGCGTTCTAGACGTCGTCGGATAGGCTCCGCCCACTTCTAAGCTAAGTCCCGCCCACTTTCAGGCCCAGGCCAGTGGATTTTCCATCAGTTTTCAACAAAAAATTCTTTGTGACGGTTTTCGAGTCGTGAATTTTTTCTACCAATTCACCTCTGACCTCCCGCACCATGAACGTGTTCCGTTGGCGTCGTAGACGCAACAAACGTCGTCACCAGCTGCCCGTAAATCCACCCCAACCACCCCGACTCGAATACCCCAAACCCACTCCGAATCACTATCAGAATCTGTTTATTCCGCAACTAATCCACGATCCGGACACTGGAAAATGGGACTTGGTCCTGTATGGAAAGGTAGGATTACTGTAGGGGAGAGACATGATG
>LR567560.1:0-98159 GCA_900536345.3 Caenorhabditis sp. 39 LS-2015 | reverse complement strand
GATATTTACGCGATCTCGTGGAGTTACGCGCGTGTGCAATTTTTGGGTCGACAGTGTTGAAGAATCGAAAATCTGGAAGTCAACTTGAAGACGTCATAACTTCCGTCAAACCAAAAAGTGGCGGCTAGAATTTTGTCAGTCAACTTGTATTGAGGTGTTCCTTATACCATAAAAATTTGAAAAATATCTCAAGTGCTAACTAGAATGACCTCCCTTGTCAGTGATATGAGTTGTTGTCACTTGTGTCTATGAATTTTTTAGATTCTGTTCGTTTGGACTGGCTATACTGTATTTCATAACCTTCTTTGTGTTAATTGTAAGAATCTCACTGAAAATGAAAACAATTTACCAAGTCCCTAACAAATTTTCAAAGATTTCCTCAACCCAAAGTGCACACGTCGTCGTTGCCCAATAAACGCTCCAACCTATCCATTTGATCATCATTTCTTTTCATTTCTCAAGACCAAGACAAAAAGGCAATAAAACGTTTGTGCCCACATGAACACCTGGGTTTCCTCCATTCTCTTCATCTCGGAGCCAAAACGCAAAAATCGTCAAATTTTATGGGCCATGAAGATGAAGTCGAGATGAATCCCGATTTTTTCTTTTGTCGACTAGGTTTTATTAGATTTCAATTCATTTCGTTTCGTTTTGTTTTACCTTTAGCCTCGCTTTTTTTTCTGCGCCTAGTAAAACATGTTGTTTCGAAAATGTTCCAAACATAGAAACAAAACGAAACGAGAAATGGAACAAGAGGAAATCGGCACCAAAAGCATAATAGTCAACTTGTCACCAGCCACTCAATTCACAAATATTCCAAGACAAGTGGTGACGACGAGGGACGACGGCAAGTATGATGCCATGTCCAGAGGAAATGTTTCCTTGTGGTTTCTGTTGGTTCAATGTAAAAGCTATCCGTTCCAATGCAACATTTTCATTGTCAATCTTGTTTCCCCGGTAGTTTGAGAGTATGGAAAACCCTTATCCAAATTATAAAGTGAGAGTCGGAAATAAACCGATAGCAATGCTGGAGTTAGAACAAAGAAACAGCGGATGTGAGGATGTGAGGTCAATTTCCGGGGAATACCAAATTGGTTTTTTGGAATAATATTTTGAAGGTTTTTCTTTCGTTTCTCTAAAATCTCCAATGGTAGCAATCAATCTCGAAAATCACACAACCCTTCCAATTATTTTTTTTCGAAAAATTGAAAAATTTCAAAAGGCAGCAGCCAATTGAAAAAGATCAGCATGCTACTCCTCAAGCTGTTCAGCTCGTAAACAAGAAAAGCTCACAAGAAATTTGCATTTCGTTATTGCCTCTCACCCGCAACCCAACTGGCCACTCCGCGACTCTCCAAGCCGTTCCGTTCGCTCCGTCACAATTTTCGCTCAGTTTTCATAATGATTCTCAACTTTTCTTCTCTATAATTTTCTTGATTCCCACTGGGACCATTTCAATTTTGGTTCGCTGGGCTGGGCTGGTCTTGGGGTTGGCAAAGTTGAAAATAAAGATGGAAAGATAAAAATAAAAATAAAAATGTTGCCAAATGTTCTGTTCCACCCAATTTTTATCCCCTTATTTCATCCTTTTTCAAACTCCATCTTCGTCTGAGTTTGACACTTTTGAACTCTTTGAGCACTTTCGTTTTGCTTTTATCCCGTTTCTTCCGGTTCCGCATGTTCATTGAAAAGGGAGGCGGAGGCAGAGAAAGGGGAAAAACTCTAACACAGGAGAAAAAATAAAGAGAATAAGATAGTGCAATTGAAACCTTCAAAAAGGGAATGAGTTGAGATAGAGATAGGATAAAGTTAAATTGAATTTGAGGGAAGGAGAAAGAGAAGGTCTTGATTAAATCGCTTCAAAAACTAAATGACAGTCTATTCTCAATTCCACCCGTTTTTTTTTGAATAATTCCGTTATCAAGAGGAATTTCGCAACTGTTAGGTAAAGTTACAAGTTCTCAAGTTTCACAAACACCTCACCTAAGAAAAACGTTTTTTGCTTCTCGGACGGATGGACGGATCTAGGTTTCAAATCACCCAAACCACAACTTTTTTCTCTTCGTTTTAAAAACAAAACTTTGGAATGAAATGCCTTCTCCTACCCACGTATCCTTGTCTTTCTGTTATACAATTAGCCAGCATTCGCGTTCCGTTCCTTTCCCGGGTTTTCCGTATTTTTCATGACAAGAAAAGAAAACGAAAAAAGAAGGTTGGTTCCCCTTGAAGTTTTCTTTGCTACTTCTACTAATGGAACAGCAGCCGGCCGCATTCAGTATTCTTCTCGTATTCTAGCATAATTTTTGTTTCGTTCCAAAAAAAAAGCGAAGGAGTAAAAGTACTAAGGTTGTCAAAAGAATCGCTTTAACCTCTGCGCTCTCTCGTTCATTTTACTCTTCCAAAAATTTGATTACAATGGCTATTGAAAAAGGCCGACGGAGAGGTTGAAGAAAAGAGTTGAAGAGTCGAGTCTCCCTTCCTCCTAGTCCTCCCACGTACGCAGAATATGTTGCCATTTTAAACTTTTTTCCTTTTTCTTTTTTCTTAGTTAAACTATATGATCATTACGGTTAAAGCGCTGATCTGATCAAAATTCACATTTGAATCGTATATCTTTGTGCTGTGACGTCATTTGTCCACCTGTGAGCAAAAAGAAGATGAAAGGTCCTGAGATCATGTGATGTGAGAATGGGAAAAAAGAAGGGATACCTTTTGGTTTTCTCTATTCTTTTCACCAGCATCTGGCTTTTATTGATATTTTTGATTCTGGTTCCGGTTCTTTCTGGATCTGTATAGCAAGAAAAACCGAGCAAAACCTTTCCCAAAGAAAATTTGCTTCTAAATCTATACAGGGTCATAAATCTGTTCATTCTGTGTTCATTGCGAGCTGCTAATTTCCGTTTAGGCCAAGTAGCCAAAGCCCCATCAACACTTCTTTTCCTCTCATTTTTCTCTCGAAAAGTCATTCTCTTGTTCTTCTCTGAAATCCGATTCCCACGTCCTTTGCAGCCTCACTAGCAAATCGGAATATGGTGTCCTTAGTAACACAGAAAAGCAACCAAAAATGGGGGGGAGGGGGACTCATTCATTATGTGTCCCCTCACGCCAATTCGGCATCCCAACGTGTGTGTTTGAAATCCCGGGGGATACATTTTATCGCCTACTAACTGCATTGTCAAGTGAGAAAAGAGTGATTCCCTGGGCATGACCAGTTCTCTCTCTGTTTCTCTTGTTCTTTTCGCTACCCCAACACTTGTCAACGTCTTAATCACATTCGAACCCCTCTTCTACCTCCTCGTTTCAGTCTAGGTCCTTGTCCCAATTCCGGTCCCCGGTCCCGACCCCATTAGCACAAACACACAAATTCCAATGTCTACAGAAGCTTATTAGCCAGCTTTCTCAAGCTGGGGGCCCAAACTTGGCAGAAAAAGTGGATGAGGCAGGAGGGAAACGTAAAGTGGGCGGGATCTTTTTTAGGAGTCTCGGAGGCCCATCAGATTTTAGAAGTGTGGTGAAAAGTGGAATTTGCATAATTTCGAGGAAGGATAGAAAGTCATAAGGTCGTTGTCGAATTGTGGCTTTGACAAACTTTCTTGGAACTTTTTCTTGAACCTTTCCATTGTTTTTAGTTTTAAATATAATTTAATGACCGCTTAAACTGAAAAAAATAACCAACCCACCAACCCAATCCTCTTCTCCGGCTCCTCTCATCTATCTTCTGTGCAAATTGAGACAATTGACCGGACAGCAACTTCCTTCTGTTGTCCCTCCTCCTGTTGCCCCCCAATGATGACATTACCTCCCTTTGGCCCCCAGCGCTACTAGTCTCTTTGTCCCTCTTTTCCTAAAAGAAATTGTCCTCTTTTTCTTGCTTTTTTTGTAGCTCTCTGTTTCTGTTGCTCATCTCATCTCATAACATACATCCATGCACACAAAAAAGATAACAAACCCAATTTGACCCACACGAGATTTCGCATCCGCCCCCGCCGTACTCGTCGTTTTCTCCGAGAAGTAGGAGAAAGAAAAAATCATTTTGTGTGTCTCCTGCACTTTATGACCCTAGTTGAATTTTGTAGAATTTTATGAGCTTGCCAACGACGCCAATTATTCGTGAAAAAAGTACTTTTCCAAATTTGCTCTCCAATTTTGTTTTACGCCCATTTCACATTTTCATTTTCCATTTTATAGGTTCTGGTTGTGGTTGAAAGGAAAACAATGAGAATTCAAAAGTGATCATGCGTATTATACATCTCCTTCTGCTTTTCCTCCCAGGAATACGGTAACTTCAATATATTTTCTTCAAGCCTTAATTTCATTTATTTTAAGTGCCTATGACGTACGATCAGTCAGTACGTCATGGGGTATGGTCCGAGGAGAAGTCATCAATCCGGAAGGTGAAGATTTACCTCCGGTTGCACAATATTTGGGGATACCGTATGGAGTAGCTCCTACTGGACAGGTATGTTCATTTTTTGTGTTCCATGCGGTTTTGAAATTGCTATTTTACATTGCTGTTGCAAATTTTGAATCCCGCTCCCTAGGGTGCGATGATTTGATGATTGATAATGTTTTGACGGCGTTTGATCTTCCATTCTTCAAGAAAAATGTTGCACTTTTTAGTACCGCTTCAACATGGCCATCTCCGCAGCCAAATGGACCCATCAGCCCAAAGATTCCCGAAAACTCTCGCCAGTTTGCGTGCAAACCGACATGCCGGAACTCAGTGAAACCAAGTGAGAGCCCAGGCATTTCTCAGATTTTTGAAGATTTACAGACGTTTCAGAGCGTTCAAGCACACTTCTGCGCAACGTTTTGATTTTACACACAGGTTATTGCCAAATTTGAAAAAGCAGTCGGAGGACTGTCTTTATATGAACATCTATGTTCCGGAACGGTTAGAAAGCTCTAGAGACAACTATCTGCCGGTTATGATAGTTGTGCACGGCGACGAGTATGGATGGGGTACGGGAAACGCATTCAATGGTTCCACGCTTGCTGCATATGGTCATATTATTGTAGTCACTTTGAACTACCGATTGGGTGTTTATGGTAAACAAAAATTTTGATCTACTGAAAAAATTACGTTTTGCAATGGTTCAGGGTTCTTGGGTCGATGTGAATCATCATCTTGTTCTGGTAATAGTGGAATTTCGGATCTGGTGTCTGCGCTCACAATGCTCAATGTAATTCTGCCATCATTCGGTGGTGATTCTAAAGCGGTGACTTTAGCGGGTACGTTTTCTTTACATCTTCATGTTTACTAGCCTCTGCCACTCGGAAACTTTTGTGAAATTCACTTGCGAACTTCTAATAAGCCTTTTGTCTTTCTCTCACGTAATTCATTTAGGATGGGGTTCCGGTGCGTCGCTGGTCTCTCTGCTAATGGCTTCCCCACTCACACAACCCGGTAGGCGCTTATTCCGCAGGGCGATTCTACTGGATGGAAGTGCGTTATCGCCTTGGGCAATTTCTCAAAACCCACAACAGTATTTTATGCAACTCGCCGAGGAACTCGCGGTTAGTGTTGTCTTAATCCATAATTTGCATTGACAAAAGTGATAGTTTTGGCTAAACACAGACAACCTAGGAAAAATGAACATTTTTCCAGTGTGCACCCAAAAACCGAACATCATCCTTCAACGAAAACATTGATACCATCGTCCGTTGTATGCAAGTACACTCATCTGAGAATATCACCAAAGCGGTTTTGAAAATCGACGTGCCCACCTTTTTGTCGGGTTTCGCACCGATTGTTGATGGACAGGTGGGTCCAGATTACGCATTGATGCGCGGTTAATGAGCTTGCTAATTAGCACACACACAGTCGACTTCCGTTTTTTTTCTTGCAGCTTATACCAAACAAACCACAAGTGTCTTTCTCGACCCAGTACGGTTCATTGTTCCGGGAGATTGACTTGCTTGTCGGCATCAGCAGTAATCCTTCTCACCATATGATATCGAATGAAGATCTGAAAGTGGGAATCTCCAAAGAGAAAAGAATGCGAATCTTCCGCTCACTGGTCCGGAATCTCTATGATTACCACCGAGAAGAGATTCTTGCGTCAATTATCAATGAGTATACTGATTGGGAGAACCCTAGGGTAGAAATAGAAATAAAGTTACAAAAGTTTAATCGTATTTTTAGGATCACCCAAAATCCATCCGAAATGGAGTTCTCAACGCTCTCAGTGATGTTCTTTACACCACTCCCATGATAGAAACACTTCGAAGTCATAGTGCGGATGAAGTTCGCAAGGAGGCAAACACATTCATGTCAGTCATGGGAGAAGCTTGAGAACAAGTGTTTATTTGTTCTTTTCCAGGTTCGCGTTTGCCCACGAAACACGTGCCTGGAGTCAGGAGCAGCCGAATAGTGGCATCCGAGGATCACTTTCTGGAGACATTGTTCCATATATTTTTGGATACCCGCTGGCTCAAGGGGACAGTGACGAGAGATTGTATTCTGGGTTCAATTCTGATGACAAAGGAATTTCAAAAGTCATGATGCACTACATTTCCAACTTTGTGAAGTCTGGGGATCCATCCAAACCAAGCCCAATGTCAAAGAACTTCCCGATGGGAGATGTTTTCCATTCAACTGCCTGGCCACAATTTGATCAACCAAATAGAGAAGCATATTTGGAAATAAGTAAGTTCAACGTGTTTCGGTTTTTTTTTGTTATCTGTTTTTTGTTTTTATCACCTACTTTAATTCAAGCTGACCGTCCCCGAGTCAAAAACTACTACCGCAACGCTCAAGTTGGATTTTGGAGCAGTTTCATCCCACAATTGCACAAAAAAGGAAAAGAGACAGAGCCAGTTGGAGAAGAGCATCACCTGCTGCCAGAACATTTCAAAAAGGACACATATTTCGGAAAACCCAGGCATTTCTCGTCATTTTCCAATATGCCATTCCCACCGCCACCAATGCCACCGTCTCCTCCTCCAGAGCTGACAACTAAACCAAAGACTAGTGAATGTGAGAATTTGAGATCTTAGTTGTTTCAATTAATCGCTTTGACTATTTTAGCACCAACGACCTTGCAAACTACAACTGAAAGTGAAAAAGTGGCAGCTGGAAGTTACACCGGGAAAGCTCTTGCTGTAATTATTTTAGTTGGCCTTGCATTCCTGATTCTCAACGTCTGTCTACTCTTTGCAGTCCGTCGGGAGGTACGTTTTCAGCTTGACACCCTAATGTATTGTATCTGCTGGTGGTATTCTTGTTATTAAGTTATATGAAATGGTGAGTAGTGACGGGCAGTAAAAAGTAGTTGATTACGTTTGAATTGTTCACTTATTATTTGAAAAAAAACATATTTTCAAAACATTCAGTGGGGAAAGAAGCGGCGGAACGAAAAGAAGTTCCAACTGCAGTATCAAACCTACAATTCGAATCACGGAGGGGCAGCGGAGCAGTATAACAGCTTGAACTCGCCGGTATGAACGCTTTTTCTCATTTCTCGCCAGCAATCTTTGGCTTCTAACGCCTCCTCCCAACTTCTTACCCAATTTTTGCACGGCATGGCCTTTCCTACCATTCCCCTAATCCTAACTTATCAGTTATCCCTAATGCCGCCTCCACCTCCACCACTCACATCCTCGCTTCACGATGACATGTTTGACCATCGAATTCCCCATCTTCGGAATGGATCAGCTATCCACGGATCATCAACCCTACCTCGGCATTCGTTTCAGGAACAGGCACGTGTATAACCTTGCTTTTTGATTTGAAAACAAACAAGTTTTATTTTTGATTTGATTCCTCTTTTTTTTTGATTTACGCATTTTGAACCCCCTAATCAGAATAATTTTGCAACAAGTATCGGTTCTCGGTACCAAAAAAGCCATTGAACCCTCTGGAATGAATGAAACAGCTTCATAATCATCCAATAAATGTTCTGTCCTAATTTGTCCTAAAAAGTCGAGTCTTGTGTTTGGTGAACTTCTCCCAAAAACGTGTGTGCTTTTAGGAACCCTTATTAGCCGCCTCGCACAAGAACTCAAGCTCAATGCGACCGCCGGGAATCTCGCCAACGTGTCCACGACATGGTCGAGCCGCACTTGCCATGCAAAACAGCCGGTAAGACTTTGAGCAGGTGTTTCTGATCATACTGACATGTTCAAGAGGTAACAGTTTGACGGCTGCTCAAGCACCAACACTGGAAGAGATACAGGTCTAGATGCTCGCCTTGGGTGCAACGCTCTACTCTACACACTCGAATACTAACACCATTTTTTGATCTCTAAAAGAGTTTTTTCTTAACTTTTTATTCTGAAAACTCATAGTGTACACATCCTCTATCTCGCGGTGCTTTGTACATATATTTTTCCCTTTCTTCTCAATCTTTCTCATATTTCTTTTCTTGCTAATGTTCATTTTTTCAAATTGGTGTTCAATTTCTCAATTTTATCTTTATCAAAATCATTTCCATTTCATTTTCTGAAATAAACTTGAACTTTAGGTCAAAAGGCAAGTGAAAAGAACGGAACAAAGCGGAACAAATAGTGTTGTGTATTTTTGTGAACAGACGATTAGCCATGCTGGTGTTTTGTGTGTTTTATGGGAAAAAAAAGAGGGAACAGGTTGGCCAGTCAATTGGTGAACTTTTGAAATCTCTGTACTAAATGGTAGATTTTTCAACTGACAGATAATCGATTTTTTATAAAATCTACCACAATCATGAACAGTGCTGTTACACAAAGCAATTCTCGTACCCAACCCAGTTTTCAAAAAAAAAATCGAATCACAAAGATGGAAATTGTTTACCATCCTTCTATCTCTTGTTATCATTTCCATATCAAATCAAAATAAAGACTACTCA
Source organism: Caenorhabditis sp. 39 LS-2015 (assembly GCA_900536345.3). Classification (NCBI taxonomy): domain Eukaryota; kingdom Metazoa; phylum Nematoda; class Chromadorea; order Rhabditida; family Rhabditidae; genus Caenorhabditis; species Caenorhabditis waitukubuli. Next base: position 89,334 of record LR567560.1, on the reverse strand, counting down.
AAAATAAGAGATAAAAAGAAACGAGTTGCCTTTCATTTCTTCACTGTAAACTACCCAAGAAGGTCACTTTGGCTTGATTCAGATTACCTACTTAGTTTTGCCGTCCACTTCCTTTTTTCTCTTTGGTCAGTCAAAAATAATGCTGTTTTTGAACACTTGTACAATACATTTTTTGTCCGCTGAACACAATATTCGTGTAGTCTCCGGTTCATATGTTTACCCGACTTGCTTGAATTTTTTATGTATATATTTTTCAAATTTTCTATACCGTTATTTGCCAACTGTTCAGTTAGAAAATTCTGGAAATATTCTTTAGACGGTTTCATATGTAGCTGCAAGCTCTCACATTTTTCTACTTTCAAAAAGATAAATTATAAGTCTTTTGTTTTGAACATACACATTTCACTTCAATATTTGTTCGATCGTTGCGTTGTTCATTTGCCCGCGTGTCGAGGCCGGTCCATCTACATGATCGTCTTTTCCCTATTGCCAATTCAATCAGTCAACGTTTTCCAACTTTCAGCAACAATGATAAAGTGTTTTGCCATTTTCTTGTCACTGGTAGTTTTGGTTTTGTGTATTGAGGAAGATTATACAGTTGAAACTTATCCAAACCCGAAACGTGGAGGATGGAAAGATTGCGGGTTAAAAAGTGCTGGCAATGTTTGCGATCCATACGAGGTCGGCTCATTTTTTTTATTTGAAAGTTCTAACTTTAAGTTTTATAGACTTTAAGCCAATCTGAACGTTACCGAATCAACACTGCCCTCGTCAACTTTGTCAGCCAAACTAGTGAACATGGAAACGATTTCTGCTCAAATAAAGGAACAGACGCAATGTTTGTGATCATCAACAAGGTGTGTATTCATTTTGATTTACATGTTCTTCGATGTGACGTTTGTCTAGGGTTCACAACAGTTCACGGATGAATTACGTCAACACTGGAATAACATCGACACTCAATGCGGACGCTTTGGCCTTCTCGCTCTCTCAGTGGAAGATCGCCGCATTTATGGGTCATTTGATGAGCGATCGCCAATCAGTAAGCGGTTTTTGTGTGTCGAATTAATTTGATAGATGGGTCAGATGATTTGTGAAAACTAGAAGTATTGCGTCAATTTTCCTTTTTTCTAAGAATTAGAATTTGTTTTAGAAAGTTCTAAGAAAATCATTAAATTTTATACACCCTCCCGCAACAAGTTTTCTTTTCCGAGAAAATTAACATATTTAAGAAAGAAGGGAAGGCTAAAACTTTTCTGAATAATGAGGAAAAGGAAAATGTTGATGAGATGAGGGAGGATGAGGCCAATAATTGAAGCAACTTTGAAAAGTGATAACTTTCTCAGAAACTGCACAACTTCAAGCCATCATTGCCACCGCAGAAACTTACATTCAAACTGGAAGTTACACTACGGCGGTTACCAACATTCTTAGAGAAGTTGCGGCGTCAATGGTTCCACAAGCTGAGAACACATCCAAGAAACCAGAAACCACAACAAAATCTGCAAATACTTTCTCTCTCATTGCCATTTTTGCTGCTATGGTTGCTTTGCTTTTCTAAAATGTTTTAAACTTTTTTCAACGATAGAATTTTTCCATATGGGTAAAAAATTATCAAATTTTGCAAAGTTTGCTTGCTATTTTTTGGTCTTATCGTTTTCTAGTGATTTTCCGTCTGAATGAATAACCGATATGATTTGGATTTGGATTTGGCCAATTTGGAGAAGTTCCTCGTTTTTCTTCTCTTCCTTTTGTTTTTCTTTCTTTGTTTTACCCGTGATCCTTTCTCTAAAACCTTTAACCGAAAAAAGTGAAATTGTCAACTTTCAAAACTTTATGAGAGTTCCGCTATCTAAAAGATGTGAAACATGAAACTGGCGGGTGATTCCATTGAGTTGGTTGGCACAAAGATTTCTTGTCCGACACACACATGTAGCACATCTTGTACGGAAAAATAACAAGTTTTTGAGAAAAAATGTTTTTGGGAGTGGGGGATGGGGCGCGGGCGGTCGGATTTTTTCGGAAGAGGCAAGGGGATTTCGGGGAGATCATTTGGGTAGTAAGTAGATGGTAAAAGGAATGGGATGGCTTGTTCGATGATTGGCGATGGATGGTGGTGGGGGGGGGGGTGATGATGAAGATCGAAATGAATGACAAAAGACATATACAAAGCATTTGGGGATTTTGGGGAGTGGAGTGGGGGGAGATCTGATTTTGAGTAGGTGATGGGGGAAAGTAGGAAGAGCCCTCTTGTCATTGCCGCATTTTTGAAAATTATCCGTACCGCAACATTGGAAGCGATGCCAGTGAGTCAAGGCTCACAGATCCAGCGCCCTGAAACTTTGGAATAAGTATTCTATTTTAATTTAAGACTACTGTACCTGATTCCGATTAACTCGCATGAACCCAACCTCTTCTTGTGGGTAGAAAGAGTTCTCGTGGTTTCTGGCCGCTGCAATGAATGAAAATTATAAAAATCTTTGATATCATTTGTTGGTAGCTCAAGTTAGGAGTACACAAAAATATTACTCACACTGAATCAGGAATCGGACATAATCTGATGGTAGTGCCGATGTCGAGACGACGAGGACAATGAAGAAGACGAAAAGGATTCGCAACCAACTGCTCATACTCTACCCTGAAAAGAAACGACACTGGTTTTTGACAAGAGTTCTCTCAATACTGAGAATTGAGAAGTGAGAACTGAGGACGGGGGACGGAACGAACGACGCGAATGAAATGCAATTTGAGGGAAGAAAAGAAAGAAGGCAGCAGGATCAGTTGGGTTTAGGACTAACAGACAGACAAACAGTGTTAGCTTAGTCCCAACCCGTGGGCCGATTGGCTTCGCACAGCCTAATTGTTTCAGCTTTACTGGTTCATTTGGTCAAAGAATAAAAAATTAGATTTGGTGGTGGCATGGGTGCAAAAAAAACGTGTTGCTCATCCTTTCCGTGTCGTTTAGCTTCAGCGTTTCTTTTTCTTGACGACGACAAACGTCATTTGGAAAGGAATGCTTCTGCGTAGGAAGGCGGATGAGGGTGGAGAGGGGGTGAGGGATAGAAAATGGGAAGAAAAAAAGGTTTCAGAAAATTGCACCCGCTAGTGTATGACAGGTGATGTTCTTATTACGTAGGGTATTGAAAAGATGCGTCGGGCCGGAAAATTGATAGCTTACATCAGCTTGAAGATGGTGATCAGTGATGATCAGAAAATACTGCTTCCCAGACGGTTAGTTCTTCTTCCTCATCCACCACATCACTTAAAATTTATCATAAACATGACCAATATGAACCGAGAAGCAAATTTGTGAGGGTGGAGAGTGCCTAATGGTCAGCACTTTCACTTTCCCCATTAATTTTAAATAATCCCATCGGATGTTGACAAAAGTGACATAGATCTTTGACTAGTTGGACTTTTGCGTTTTTTGATTTTCGAAATGTGACAAAGTTCAATTGTAATATTTTCCTAGAAGGTAGATCAAAAAAGGACGAAATCGAAATGATTTGGCGAAGTGACGCAGTGTGTTTGTTTTTCAAGACGGACCACAACTCCCATTCTCTTTCTAACACATTATTTATTAAATGAAGAAGTGGATTTTTCCTTTTTTGTTTTTCATAGTCTATGTAGCCCGGATCCTAGATCCTAGAGGCGTCAAAAGCTGGAAGCCAAGAGTCGGGAGTCAGGAGTCAGGATTCAGAGCCCAAAGCCAAAGAACCGAACGGACTGAAGGAATTGCAAATGCAAAACACTGGAATGTATCGCCTAAGCTTTGACTCTGACATTCGAATGATGGTAATGATGTGGGAAAGTGGATGAGAAAGAGATTTGCATTCATCAGAATTATTGCTCCTCCCTCACACTATGAAGAGACGCCCCATTTAAATGAGGGAAATTTTTTCTCATAAAAACACGAATGCTGTGATTGTTTCTGAGAATTGTCAATGAGTTTTGTTCGCCGAAATCTTTGCAGGTGGAATAATTGTTTTGAGATTCTGATTAGGAGTCTGAGTAGCTAATAGCTGATAAACGAGAATGTTCATAGAAAAGGTGGATTCGGGGCATTTTCCTCGAATCCATAATTGTGAAAATATAACGGCTGTCTGTAACAAAAGCCAACAACTTGGTCCCAAAAACAATGCGAATTCGAAAATGAAGTCTTGAGACCTTGACAAAACACTTCCTGCCAGATTTAGATTTTTTTGAACACTTTTTTTGTAAGAAATGGAAGGGAAGGTATGAATTCTGAATTACCCAAAAACAGAGACTAGCGCAATAATTTGGTATTTAAAGGTGCACAATTTCACATTGACAAAAGATTGTTTCAACAATGAAGTTTTCCCCGGGAATGTCACGTTGTCCTTGTTATAAATAACGCAACCTCCAAGAACACTCCTGAAAGTGACAACATTGGACTTCAATCTATCTGTCGATTCCAAAAAGACTACATGACGACGACTATGACAATTCCTCACAATTCCAACTCCAATTCTGAGAAACAAGAACAATACTTCATTCCTTTCACAACACGGATCACTTGAACTGCTTTGGAATGCATTAACATTTCGTCACAAAATGTTTGATGAAAAAATGAAGGGGGTCGGGTCCCTCTTTTGTTTCAAGCTAAACACCCACCAGACAGACAAAAGGCTCTTGAAAATGAGGGAAAAGGTCAAGGGCATATAAAAGGAGTTGTGAAGAGAGAAGAGCGTTCAAGCGTGCGAATATGTTGTAATTTCATGCCTTCTTTGCTCGAAAAAGTGTAAGGCGAGTTGGGTTGATGTGAGAAGGAGGAGAGGAGTTGGTTCAAAAGTTAATTTAAGGTACAAGTGATGTGTCAAGAGCGATTAGTGCTAGAGGAGCGATCCATCTTGCTTCGCTAGGCTCCGCCCACTTTTTGTTTAATTTTAGTGTTTGGAAGCAAGCTCTAGTTAAATTTTGTTTGAGCAAAATGAAGGGGACGAGTGACCGCCAATAAAACGAAACTGCTCAATTACACATCCTGGAGAAGAGAGAACTTGGCAAAATATACGGAAAAATTACGTCTAGACCAAAGGCTCGGCTCCTGGAGCTTCCAACTAACTTTCTATTACTTTTCTTCCGTCAATGTTTTACAAGGGTACTCAGGAACTCAGTTTGTACCTCCTAATTGATCATGACAAGTGAAGGATTGGATTGAAAGAGAAAAAGAGAATGAGTGACTTTTTTGGGATTCAAAACTCGGAAACTAGACCATGCTAAAAAATCTGAGAAAAGGGTGTTTTCATATGTAGTTCCACCTGCTGTTTCCGTTTCGTTTACGTAGTTGAAAGTGAAACCGACAAAAATAGCCCAAAAGAATAAGTTTAAATAGCGTCCTCGCACGAAAAAAAACACGGAACAGGTGGAAAACACCACCTTCATTCTCATTCTCAAACTGACGTAAAAACTGGGGGCTCGGAAAAGAAAAAGAGGGGCTGTGATGCGTGATGAACTGCGAGGGTGGTGTGGCGTGGTGTTTGCCTAATGGTGGTGGGTAGAAGGCAGAACGAGGAGCTGTGGTTAAGCAGATCATCTGACAGACTGGTACCATGTAACCAAAGATGAATAATGAATCATTGTGGTGCCTAGTGACCTTATGAACAGAAAAACAAAAACTGGAAACTGGAAACTGGAAACTAGAAATTGATGAGAAATAGAACCTAAAAGTTGACTTACCGGACCATGCTCTCTGCTCTGCTCAAGTCGGCTCAAAAAACAAGCGGAGGAGGGCGGCTCGTGTACAATTTCGCTATGGGGGCACATGTCATCTCGCATCCCTGACACCTAATCAAGTTACGCGTTTCATCATCTTATCGGTCAGTCGCGGACACCCGCCCGGCATGACGGCAGAATCCAATGAGAAAAAGCGGCGAGTCAGGAAGGCGGCGACAGCGACGACGTGTGTTTGCAGACTTTTCCAGTAGATGCAACGTTGTGAGTCATGGCGATTTGAACTTTGAAATTTCCGACAAGAGTTTGAAAAATTCTAGAAAGTCTAGAGATTCTAGAAGTTTCAACTTGAGTATCAAGTGTAAAAACTTCAAGTACATAGAGCTAAAGTTACCATATACCCTAACACATCAAACTTCTCGAGCTCTAGTATTGCCTGACAAATAAAAAAAATTCAGCACACCTTTTCCATGATTTTCGTTTCTATAGAACCCTTAACGTCAATAATACCCGGTGTCAAATTAGTTTATGAACATTGACTTCTACCTAAACCCATAATTCCTGTTTTTCCGTGTAGATCAAGCAGGTAAACCAATTTGAGCTGAACAAAGGGGTATTTCCAGCTTATCTAGGAAAAACCTCCATGACGAATTGGTGACCTACTTGGGTTATTTACCGCTAGAACGCCGAACAGATGATAATGGCATTGTTCAGGAAAAGGTGAATTTTTCATTATCTCCCTATTTCTCCTCACCTGTGAACGCAACGTTGAGCACGCGATAGCTCTGCGGGGGTCGGGTCGAGTTGGAACAAGAACGTAAAGCGTACATATTTCATATTTGACATGTATATTTATTTACCACCTTCACCTTCTTCTATAACCGATAAGGAAGCGACTTGTATAGTGAAAAAGCATAGAATTGATAATGAGATTGAGATGATCGGAGAAAAATGAAAAATGAGGGTGTTAGGTGTGTCCGATACAAATTATGATGTCAAAGGGGAAAAAGGTTGACGATGATTTGTCTAATGCGAATGACTTATTTATAGAGATGAGATCGACAGACGGACGGGACGGGACAGGACAGCAAGGTCAAAATGTGAGATTATCATCATTTTTTGCTGGAAATGGAAAATGAGGAAGTGAAAAGAAAGTTACGGGAATTTTCAACTTGGAAAAATAGGATACTTGCCAGACGAAGATCGTTTGAGTAGGAGTATAGATGAGGATGGCAATAAAAACAAATAAAGCTAATTCCATTTTTTCTTCTTACTCTCGACTTTCAACTTTACGCCCTTCGCCTCCTCCCCCTTCTTATTTCCAAGCACAGACACAACATCCACAAAATGATGCGCTAAATTCCAAAAATAGTAGCACGTCGGCTATTTTTAACGCCTCGATCCTTTTTTTACTTCTTCCTCCCTCATCTTGCCATTCTACGTCATCTAAGTTGTTCAGAAAGCAATCGAAAACACTTGTTGTCACATTTTTTGAGGAGAGAGGAAAATGGGGAAACGGGGGGTCCTAATTTTTGCATCTGGAGTAAGTTTGTCGTCATCGAGGTAAAGGTGGTGCACATCCGGTACGTTGTGTACTTCCGGAAGAATGTCATCTCTGAGAGGGGAGGGTAGTGCATGACGACATTTGATTTCAGAAAGCTACATTCAAATTGGGAAAGGGAGGTGTTACCAACAATCCGATTTTGGTATGGAATTTAAGATCTGACTTCTGTTTCTCTATTTAGAATTGAAAGAGCTATTGCAAATTTTTTTCAGGTGGCGAATGGATGTTTCACCTGCTGGATAAGTAGTTTTTTGAATAAAACTGTTTGAAATTGAAATTGAAAAAGACAAAAAGAACCACACAAGCAATTAGATTGGTGACCTTCCCATTTCTGCTTATTGAATGAATTTGAAGTTAATTGTAGGCAAAGTGAGGGATGCGACCAATGGATTTTTGACTTATTAAGCTATTACAATGATCCGGAAAATTGGAAAAAATAAACTGACAAACAATATTTGTGAAGTATCAAAGTAACAAGAACATTGGTGAACTGGTGAACTCGAAAAAATTGCGCTCAATTTTTCTTAATAAAAAGTTGACTTTTCTGCATAATAAATGCTTCTCAGAACTATTCTTAACAAGAAACAAGTGCAAAAGTCTTCTTTTCTCAGAAAACGATGCCATTGGGAAGGATAGCAGTGGAAGGGAAGAAGAAGGGAAATGGAAAAGAGGAATGTAAAATTGAATCGAATCACAAGGTGAAAAGAGACGAGAAAACCCAAATTAAATCTTTTGGTGTCACAGAAACATCCCCATTTTTCCGTTTCTTTCATCCAACAAAATTGGATCTTTACGATCGGGTGGTGCAAGGGAGCTAAGCTGAAGAAACAGAAACCCAAAGCGGATTTTCGATTAATCTTCTCAACCTTAAGGTTTGTTTGGTCGAAAGAATCAAGAGCTGGAGCCGGATAGAGGAAACAGGGGAGGAAGGGAGATACAATCTAGAAATTGGAAATTGGAAATTGAAAATCGAAAATAGCAAAACCCAGATTTGCAAGGTAAGTAGAATCTTATCCACCGTGAAAATGCCTAGATTATGTGTATCAGGGGAACAGATTGTATCATTTCTAGACCATTTTCAGATTTCCTGGTCTCCAAAACCAACTAGAAACAAACCCTTTCCAAATTTTTCTCAAAAGCGTGTCAGAGTTCAAAAGATCAACTTGGCTCAAGATTCTGAGATTTTTTGAAGTTTACTTTGCTAGCCAACGAAATCAGGAGCACAGGAAAAAGGAAAAAAACATGAACAAAGACATCATGAGGAAGTGAAGTGGACCAGGGAGTGGGGGTGCCAAGGAATGTAAACTGATGCAAAAATGACAAATTACTGTAACTTTCATGTTCCCTAGTGGCTCCGGACCAATGCACGAACTAGAAAAAGAAATGTTGCAGAAATGATGAATAGGTGGTTTGGTTTGACTGGGGAGCGGCTAGACTGGGTCAAAAACAAATGACGGAGCTGTGTGGTCGACGTTTCTAGTTTTGTAGAGACAGTAGAAGAGACTGTGAGTCATAAGATTTTCAGCTCATCTTTAAGAACTTTCTCTGAGCATCAACTATTTTTTTGTGATTCATATGACTTTATGATGTTTTTTTTTTGATTTGTTAAAGTGCTGGAGTTGCGAAATAATTTAGTATTCGAATAAAATTACTATTAAAGAAAGTCATGAATTTATATGACGGCATTTATCCAATCAACCGATCAACGTAGTCAGCTAGGTTTTTGATCAGGGTGGAATGGCCAAACTTGCTAGTAATACGTTATTCCAGCAAAAAAATTAGAATTGCTTTGTTTAGGTCTCATATGAATGGATTTCCAGCTGTTCCAATTCAAAAACCACATACCAAGAATCAAAAAGGACATGAAAACATGGAATGTGTAAAGATCATTAATCAAATCCGAATAATGCGGCAGAAATGAAACGTCACATATATCTCCGTCATATTTTTGAGATTTTTGGGGAATAAAAACGTGATGAAGAGGAAGAGCAAAACGCTCTCAAGAGTGAAATGTTCAAGTCATTGACGCGTATTGATGAAACGTTGTTTTTTTCTCGGAAATCAAAACATTACTATTTCATAATTTGACAATGAGGTAGGGTTTTTTATTTGCAAAATGTGCAAATTGAGCAAAAACAGAAAGGTATCAAAGAGCAGATTAGAAAAACAGATCAAATGCGAACAATTTCAAAGGGAAAACACAATTGAAGCTTTAAAATGCGGAAAAACAAGTTGAATCATGAGGGTGTTGAGCTGTAAGAATACCTTAAACGTTACTGGTGCTGAAAAAGATCATAGAGCACCGATCGAAAACAGATAGTATCTTGAAATAGATTCAGAAAAAAAAACAAAAAAAAACTGTATTTGGATTTAGATATTTGGATTTTCAGAACGAATTTTTAATAACTTCATTCAGGGAAACCGACTTCTCTTGTTTCTCTTTGAGTTCGTCGTCGGATTGTGGTTCCTGCATTTTATTTTTGAGTTTTTCGTTCTGAAGATTCCGATAAGCCCGCCTGGCAGATGTATCCGGAATCTGATTGACTGAGGAGGCATTCTGAAAATGCAATTATAGTCTAATGTGTTTGTGAGTTGCTGTAGCTACCTTGAATCTGAAATCGGAACCCAGAGTTAATATGGTGGCAGAATACAACGGTTTTATGGGTGTCTTCACATCGTTAACTGAAATAGAAACAATAAGAAACAGGAAGCAACAACAAAAAAGTGGCGGAGTTTAGAAAATCAAAACATTTTCATACTCACTATGTCGTTTTCCTTTACTGAAGGTATATTTGATACCGGCTCCCGTTTTAAAAACGTTGCTATCTAAGTTATAGAGATATCGTTCAGATTCCTCGGTGACAACAGCCATTTCGGAATTGAGTTTAAACAATACAAAATGACTTCGATCGATTTTTTCAATGCCTTCAGAACAGCTTCTTGCTCCCGCAAGGCAAAACACCATTTTTTCCGAACGAACGCCCTGGAGAAGGAACATTTGTATTTAAAACTGTTGTATATTCTACTCACATTAGTTTCCGTGTAAATTATGACAAATTCTTTATCATTTTTAAAGTTATTCATGAAGATTTCTGTAGAGTTGGCTCCTAGCTGAAAAAAGCAACTGAGTTATCAGATGAATGTTAAAAAATTTACTAACCGAGAGAACTACCTCACAGTCTTGCATCTGACAATTTTCCGGATACGAGTAGCAAGCGTCGTCAGCCTGACAGACTAGCTGAAGAAAAACGCTATTTTCAATAATGTATGTAGTATTATGTAACTCACTTTTTTTGAAACCGGGGTAGAAAAAACAAAGAAGGAAAATAAGAGGAAAACGGCCGCGACGTACTTCATTCTGCAAACAGTAAAATGGTAAGTAGCGATTATGCAATAAAAAACAGGGCCGTGAAGAGTTGAAGACGCAAATATGAAGGGAAGAGGTATTCAAAAAAAAATTTATATATCTGATTAATCTTATCTTAAGAATATGAAGTCTACTGTTTTCTTCTGGAGATATTTTAAAGAAAGTTAGCTGGGATAAGATAAGATAAAAATTACGCTGCTTCCAACAGAAAAAAATTTGTTTAAAAACTCCTTTTTTCACGAGTTCTCAAGTGAAAACGGACGGATATATTGCACAAAGCGTATAGCAAGAAGTAGTAACTCTGCTCGTATGCTGTTTACTTGCTTTACGTCGAAGATTTTCTCGTTTTCAAGGGACGAGTTGTAAAGTGGACCAAGTGATGGACACGAAATCAGAACTGCTTCGAAGATTTAGCTATATTTTTTATCTTCTCTCTTTGTTACGTCATTCCGGGTGCAAAGAGACATTCTGCTGCCCACTCACGTGCAACATGAAATGTTTGAGAGATAGGTAGCACACGACAGATAGAACGACATGACACTGCGACGGTTTTTATATTGTTTCACAAATGATTTGTTTCGCCGCCCGGTTAGCTCAGTCGGTAGAGCACCAGACTCTTAATCTGGTTGTCGCGGGTTCGAGCCCCGCATTGGGCTGATGTTTTTTGCACTTTCCTGTCTGTGGTTGGCAAACTTTTTATCAAATATGTACGAACAAAGAACATTTATTTAAACTTGGCTTTTAGAAGAAATTTATTAGAACAATTTTTGGCTTGAACTGAAATGGGAATGGACAATCTTAAAAGATAATCTTACAAGAACAGACAAGAGGTAGTTTACATAATATGCAAAAGGAATGATAAATCGATGTTTCACAGTTTTCTAAAGTGACTAGGAATGTTCTAGGAATGCCAATGACGGTCATAATTGCTCATATCCGGTAGAAGCTCAAAATCCTCTTCAAACGTTGTCATTCCGTTTTTGAGAACATAACAGCGCTCGTACCACACAACAAACTCAAAGCGTAGCAGCCCACTGTTGATGCCAAACACAATACTCGCATTGAGTCCGTTCTCTCTTTGAATGTCGATTGTTGCGTTGTTAAAAGATCTGCCTCGCCATAAACGAACGCCTCTGTTTGGATCCACCGGGAGACGAGTTATTCCATCCATTAACTGTTCCTCAGTTAATTCGTATTCGTTAGGAAGAACGATTTGAAAATGTTGCAATCTGTTGAATCCTCCATTTAACCAGTGCTTGATGAAGTCATTGAAGTCTTTGTGAGTGAGCAAAGTTCTTTCAACACATCGGATACTGATTTCTGCCAAGTCAAGGCTCAGAAGTGTGCGGCGACCAACCCATTCTCCTTTATTGATTACCAATCGGTTTGGTAGGGAAAGCTGAAAATTGAATATGTAAAAATTTTGGAAGATGATTACACGCATTCAACGTACTTTTTCATGGGTGTACTCATCAGGCAGTCGCTTATTGACTATCAAAAGTTTTGAAAAATTGAATTTGTCGAAGAGCACCTTTGCTCCGGGTGCATCGTCAATTTCGAAGCGGCCACATAGCGCCATCTTTTGACATTCCAAGATTTGACTTTTGTTGAAATATTGTTGAACATTGTCCAGTGCATCAATGTCGATTGCAATATTTGAGATTCTTGTGTTTGGGAAGAGAGCCAACAGCTCGTAGGTTAGAATTCCAGCTGACTTTGCCATATTTTCAGCTTTCAGCATAACTTTTCCTGGCGTACTTGCTTCTTTTTCCCTAAAAAAAGTAGTTTATAACTTTCCATTGTTTTGACTTTTTTAGCTTACCAAACGAGATGAGTTCCTCCAACGTTGACAATTTTAAACTTATCGTATTGATTGTTGGATGATCCAAAGTCCCACACTGTTTCCTCGTCGTTAACGGTAATTTTGACAAAATATCTGTCTCCCTTAAGCACATCATTCACAAAGCAGATTTCAAGCATTGATTGACGACTGGCTCCTTCCTTAATGACAATCTCTCTGAGGTCTTCGCATGACTGAGCAAACATGAACCTGAATTGAAAAAACACTGATTTTGGTCTCAAGGATAGAAGTTAATACTTACATGTCCACCACACTCATATTGTTCACGAACTGCTCAAGGATCTCCGGTGGAAACGTCAAAATATGTTTTCCAAAGGTTTGTGGTCTCACATTGGGTTCTTTGTATTGCTTGTAGAACTTCTCGAACCAAACGTCTGGGAGAAATCCCTGGAACAAAGTTATATTGCCAATTCCAATTTTTTCAAAGAAAATTGCTTACAGCGTTGCAGAACTGGTTCACTATATTTTTTAAATATTCAATTTGTGCCGATGGATCGTAGGTTTCTTTTTCGTCTTCTTCCTCCCCACTCATTCTAAAATTTAAAGAATTTGAAGATAAATTTGGTCTTAAATTGAAATTGGAAGCAAAATGAAAGCAAAATAATAAAAAAGGCAATGTAATGAAAGCTAGGGCTAGACAAGAATATGTGAGAAGACAACGCATATTATAACAAAAAATCGACAAGCATATCAAGTTTTTGAGAGATATTTGCGACAAAATTGAAACAAACAAAGAAAGAGATAAAAGTTGCAGAAACATAACACTAAACAAGGTGAGAATCTTTCAAAGAAATTCTCTTTGCCATTTCTCATTATTGACCGTTGTCCGTGTCCGGCAACCGCAGCATCATGTGCCCCGAAAGGGCGAGGCAGTGTGTATAGGAAAGAGATTTGGGAAGAGAAAGGGCGAAAGCGAGAGGTACGAATGTCTACCACCCTACTCCGAAAGGACCGTTGCCGTTGGCGTTGGGTTGGCGAACTATTCTGTGCATATACAATAAAAAAATTTGCAGGGCAAATAAGATTCTAGTAGTATCTACCGTTTGGAATTAATTATTTGGCTCATGGATATTCTTGCTGGTACACAAATAGAACAACTGAAAATTTTCTCTTTTTGGTTTTCCGTTACTTTTGTTAACTCGGTTTGTGTTGCAACTAATCTTGACTAATATGTATGTAACAACGAATGTTAACCTTGTCCTTTTTAAACCCCAACATGGTACCTTTTGCTATCTACGGTAACCAATCCTTTTAGTAATATCCTTGTGTGCATGTACCCCGTAATTATAATATTTTGTATCCGGTAATTATGATCTTCAATCAAAGTCTTAGTGGGAACCGGGACCAACCAGAAGTGTAATACAACGGCAGCTGTCGTGGGTCATTTGAAAAGACTTACGGGAAAACGCAAAATCACGCGATTTCTTTGAGGGAACTTCAACCCTCGGGGGCTCAAAATTCAACTTTTCTCTTGGGGAGTATTGCACAAACCAGTAGCTAAAAACATTTGGCTAAGTTTAGCCCATAGAAGTATGCTAAAGAAAAAGACAAAATGTAGTTGACCCAAGTCACTTCCCTTATTTGGACTGCTTAGCGAGCAATCAAATTCAGTTTTTTCCGGGTTCATATCCGTTTTTCTTTTTATTTTTTTACTAAAAAATTACGCATTTTGCATAGAAACGAATCACAAAAGACCAGTCGTTAATTTCAAAAGATTCTTATCAGTGGTAATTTCGCAATGCAAGCTCCAAACTGAATAACAAAAAAAAACCACCGTCCCTGGCAATAAAACTCTACGTAACAGAATCATAGACTGAAATGATTTGTTTTCCGACTACGTTTATGAAATACTGCAGTTCCGGTGAGTGGCGTGAGCGTTTTTACAGACAGAACATCAAAAAAATAACAATTTCTTTATTTATACAAAAGAACGTGGAATTGAAATGAAATGTACAAAGGAATATGTTAGTAGGGAACGTAGGAAATGAGTGCTCGGCACTGAAGTGATTTGGCAATCAGCAAGTAGGTATTTTTCCGTTACAGCCAGATAGAGTAACTAAAGAAAAGTTTGTCAACCCGTTTTTGAAAAACGGTGTTTTTTAGGGGGAGGGTTGGGGTAACTTGTTAAGGGTTGGTTAGATGTTTCCATTTTCCTTTTCCAAGCCATGTTTCTGTTTTCTCATGGAACGACTTCTAACCCATTCGTTTATCTTTCCGAGCACACTTTTCTTCTTAGATCTCGTCGAAGATGAGGTTGTGTCGGATGCCACAATAGACGGTGCTGGAGTGGGGTTCTCCTCTTCCGATGCCTCGTGAATCGTCTGAAATTATAAACACATGTTGAAATTCTTTTGCTACCATGCATGTGACTTCAGAATTTCAGTAGGAAAACGTCCATCAATTCCTTGATGATTGTCTTAAAATTCTTCAGGACCCCACCCCCCCCCCTATTATCAGTCTCAAGAGAACGAGCGACAACCTGTATTTTTATGCCTAGACGTGGTGGCAAAGGAACGTCATCTTTGATGAGAATGAAACATTCATCATTGGAATCTTTACAAAAACATTCTCAAATCTGGTTTTTTTTTGAATTTTGATGCACATAGTTCAGATGGCTTTGAGGTACGCTAAAACTGACCATCGAAAGTGATGAGCCATCAATTAAACATCATTCATGTCAAAGTGCATACACTTCCCGGCGCGTGATTGGATTCTCCAATTCCCAACTCACCGTGATTGGGGTCATGGTCATGGCAGCAGCACCAAAATGCTGATTACCGGTTGTAAATTCTTGCGGAAGAATCACCGTGTCCTCTTCATTTTCCTCCTCGTCAGTTTCTGTGATAGCTGGGCATCGGGACGCAAGATACGTGTAACTGCGACGCTTGCATCTGAAAGTTACAGAACTGAGAGGGGCATAGGACGTGGAAAAGAAAATGAGAACACTTTAGCAGAGATAAAAACGGAAAGAACACAACACAACACGACGCTATTTTAATCTGAAGATCGGATCATCGCTCACAGCACAGTTCTTGAAACTAAACGCAGAACGATAATGCCATAAACCGTTTTTTGGGCAAACACGTACATGCGCGATTCGCATGTTCCTGGACACCTGTCACATAAAATAAGGCCCGTACCTTGACTCTTGTCTGCGATTACGTAACATCAACATTCTTTGGTGTTTGTCAAGAAGTGAATCGAGTGAAGTTCCTTCTTTACCTGAAAATGTTTCCAGTACTGTAAGATCTGTAAAGCTGGGTCTCACCTGGAGCAATTTTCGGTGCGATCTGTACAGTAGACGTTCTGGTTCTTGGCTTGGGTTGGGGTCTCTTTCTCTCATACAGATTGAAATCTGAGCGGATGACTGGAGAGAAAAGTGCCATTGGTTCTGTAAGTTAATACTTTTGTTGACAACTTTGAACTCTTTAACGATTCTAATTTTCAGTTTAGAGTTGCAACAACATGCAGAAGAGAAAAAAGAAATGGCTCTGCAATAAAAGTCGTTCTGATAACCAGTTTCTGGTTGTGATTCTCTCTCGCTCGTTTACTCTTGATTTTTATAGAAACCCTCCGAGTCTTGCAGCTGATAACCACCGAAAGAAATGGACAAACACAGCGAGAGTTTGAAAATAACTAGTGGTAGCGTGTCAGCGAGGAGTTCGCACTAATTTATGAAGAATTTACGTGATAAGGAGCGACTGGGCTGCCAACTATGGTCTCATGTGATAATGGACAACCGGAGGGAGCGAAAGTTCTAGAATAGAATATGAATGGCTTGAGTGGGGTGGGGTACAGTTTGATAGTGAACGCTGGTGGGTGGGACAAGGGAAAAACACTGCCTGACTCATGAAACAGATAGTCATAATGGGAATCGGAATGAGAGAATAATAGGAGGAAAGTCTACACTAATTGTAAGTGGCAAATGAAATTAAGGGTCTACTTGTACCTACCGACCGTTAAGGTCAAACGCCACTGGTACCCAGAAAATTGAAAATGTATCGATGACTGTTCTAATTGAAATCCTTGATCTACTCAGACAACCTCAATAATTAGTTCGGTTTATAGTTCACCGGAAAGGAATTTGAATCTAAAACGTCAATTTCTTTCACTTCAACTGTAGATCAAAAAAGGCGACAGTAGATCAAAATTCTAGACAATAAGTGTCAAAAAACCGACTGTCGTTCACTATTTATTTATGGAAGACCCGCTGCGGACTGGAACTAGTTTGCTACTCAGTCATATGATAATATTGTTTTAAGAGAGAAAAAGAGAGGCATGGCCATGTGGTTGCACCCAACTTAACCTGAAAACAAGACACTTATTCCCACCCAGGTCTGCGGGTTTCCCCCATTCATAAGTGTTTCAATGTTTTTCCGGGTTGACTGGATGATCAAAAAGTTATATAACTATGTATAACTGGTTGAATACAGCAATCGGAAAACGCAAGAGGAAGTGGGGTTCTCTAGACAAAATGGTGCTAGCGAGACGAGACGGATCATAACACCAAAACTAGTCTGTTATCAGGTACTGAGTGGACTAATTTTCCCTTATTATGACAGGTAAGCGGCTTTTGACGCGTTGGGATTGGAGCACAAAGGGGTTTCCCCAAAAAAATTCTGTATCGATACGAGTTGAAAAGTTAAAGCCGTAAGACTATTGTTCAAAAATAACGTAATCCTGAACGAAAATTGAAATGGAACGTACCTTTTGACACAATGAAATAACTTTCTACTCCCATCGTGAAATTTCAAAGATCTTCCTCAGATTACTTCCTCAGTCAACACAACTCTACAGAATAACAAAGAGAAAAACACGAGATGTCAATGAGCAACAATAGATTGGATTGCGAAATTTTTTGAGGGTCTTGTTTTCAGAGAGAAAAAAACTTTAGAGAATTGAAGAAATCTTGTCAATTGACTGACTTGACTTGTGAAACCAAACTTTCATAGATCACTGGTTTCGTACCAAAACACATGTATCGCTTCTATTTGAAAACTAAGACTAATTCGATTCGACTAGATTTCTTGGTTCCAATGGTTCCAGATGATTCAATTAGAAATAGAATGTACGTAACTGATCCAAAAACTATTTTCTTTGTCTTTAGGAATGTCGAGACGGAAGCAGAAAAGGATAGAGGGTTTCCCCGATCTTTCAACGAACTATCAAGACGTATTCACAGGGACAAGACTATTAATGTCAATAACCAGCTAATAAAAGTGTCCTCTATTTCCGGTCTATTGTCTATTTCGGATGTATGTACATGTATATCCCTTGGGCAATAAATGTTCACTTTCTCACTTCCACAGTGTTTGATCTTTTGCTTTCCTTCTACAGTAACCCTAACGCATGCGTTTTAGAATTTGGGGTTTTTATTATTTTCTTTTTCAGTTACAATATTTTGAATTACACTGCGCTGCTGTTTCTAGTACATGTTTCTTATTTTTTATCAGTGACTTAATATGTGTCAATAACATATTGAAAAAAGAGCAAGGAGCACTTACGTGACATAACATGTGATAGATCCATCGCTTCGGAAGGAGAGAACAGAAGAGGAGTGGTTTGATAGAGCTGAATGATTGAAACTGTGTGGGAGGCTTGGAGAACAATTGACAGGTTCTCTGAAAATTTAAATATTCAATTTGATATACAGGTTGATGACACACATATGACTGGAAATGAGTGGGTTTATTATTATTATGCAAGAGTCATGAAGTGAAAAAATACAGAAATCACTCACGCGACACGTTGCGATTACATAAAACGAGACGGAAATGGAATGGGAAATCGGTTTAGCAGCATGAAAAGTGAAACCCATGATGGAAAACATGAGTCAGGAGGTTGAGCAAAACTGTTTTTGCA
This sequence comes from Caenorhabditis sp. 39 LS-2015, assembly GCA_900536345.3. Taxonomy (NCBI): domain Eukaryota; kingdom Metazoa; phylum Nematoda; class Chromadorea; order Rhabditida; family Rhabditidae; genus Caenorhabditis; species Caenorhabditis waitukubuli. The sequence continues at coordinate 70,989 of LR567560.1, read as the reverse complement.
ATATGAAATTAACACAAAAATAGAAAGTTGCAATTGGAATTTTTAAAGGAAACTTGAACAAATTGAAGAAATTGACGAAATTGTTTTTAGCTGAACACTATAAAAAAATCAAAAAAAAATAGAAGATGAAGTTTGATACCTAACAGGATTATGTATTATATCTAATTGAATGAAAATGAAAATTAATCAGCTTTTCTTTCCATGCAGAAACATGTGGTAAAACTAAACAGAAAAACTGCTGACTGAGCACCGAGCCGAAACTACACAGAATTCTAGACTGTTCACTTTCCTTTCACCCTATTATGTGAGTTATCACATTTATATTCCGATCAGTAATCGGATTGCCCGATGCTAACCTCGAACGGTCAAAGAACAGAGAAGGGACACGTGTTGATTGGTTGCCAAACTGACATGCAAATTCAATACGTCTGAGCGGGCGGCTGGCCCGGAACCTGCCTGGTTGCAAAATGCTGATCTCTCGGTGAATTTATACAAAATGTCAAAGAGGAAGTAGACTAAAAGACACTCCCCTTAAACTAATCATGTGAAAAGAATGATTGACATTCGGAAAGTATAGAGCGAACCGTTTCTTATCTCTTTACCAGTTTTAGTTTAGTTATGTGCATACCCATGCACACCCACAAACTGTAGACAGAAAACAAGTAAAAATGGTAATAGCGGAATAAAATCGACGTAAAGTTTATCATGTACATGTTCTCTGTAAAATGACCAGGAACTAGACTGCAGATTTTATGGAAATTCAGTGTTTTGCTTGGTATCGTTTTATTTTTAATGTTAACTTTTGAGGTGTCCAACTTCATAACGGATCACCCAGAGAACACTTCCAGAAAGTTTCGATTTGCCTGTCAAATGATATTTTTTCCTAGTTATGTATGTTTTTTGTTTATTTCGATCATGTGATTTGAAAATAGTAAGTGGCCACTGTGAGCTTTGAGTTTTGAGTTCATGACTAGTTTTTCTATGTGAACGTGATTTTTCAATAACCAAACTTGAGCATTTGTCGTTTGAATTTGTCTGGAGCTGATAAGAACTGATAAGTTTTTCTGAAGTCAAACCTTTGAAGTTTCCATGAGTGACCGGCGATTTTTAATGTTTCTGAACCCAGAAATTGAAAAGTGAGAATGAAAATCAGATCAGATACACAATCCAGACCAAACTTTTGTTTATCAACTTCCTCGAAGCGTCTGCAGGAGTTGAAATTTGAACCCATCCCGTCTTGAAAGTGCACACCCACACAGTGCTTCGGCTCGTTTTATTTACAACTTTTGTTGACAACAACTATGCATCCCACTCCCTCGATGAAAAGAAGAGATGGCGCCACTCCAGAGCAACTCGAAGGGGCGGGGTTGGGCAGGGACCAACGACAAGAAAAGGAAAGACTAGTAAGCGCAGTTCGCAAATTATTTATTCTCCCTTCTACAAAATGAAATTCTTCTTGTTCATCATCGTTATTCTCCTGGCAGCCCTCATGACAATCAACGGATCGCCAGCGAGACTGTCAAAAACATGCATAAAACGCCTCTTTAAAATGGCAAGCTCCATTTGTGGAGGATGCCCAAAACAAGGTTAGTAGAGCATAAATGGAATACTTAAGTTTTTGAAAGAAATTCCAGATAGCTCATTGGCGGAATCACTTTGCACTAATCAAGGAGATATGGAAAATGTTAGGAATATTTGTTGTTAGATAAGAATCCTTTATTTTTTCTTTATGTTTCAGTTTTTAATATTTTTCTAGTAATTTAATATTTTCAATATTTATTTTGTTATCTTTATCTCTGATCAATAATCCCATTATCATGAAACGTTTCTATGCAATAAGCCATCTATTGATTTTTGTTTTCACAGAAGGGAGCTCGGCGGCCATTTCCCCCTTCTCCTATCCTACGGCGGACTCTCCTCTTTCTATGCTATTTACGAAAAGAAGAGAGAAGCCTTACATTTTTGAATAGGCATGGCACGCAGACGTGCCATGGCGTCAGCTGCCGGAACTTGTTTATTCTATTTGGCGGACAGCTCCTTTCAGAACGTAGAGCGCATTTTCTCTATCTCTCTCTCAAGAAAAAATTGCATCGCTCAAAGAATGACAACTCTGCGTGTGGGCTAGCTTTGAAAAAAAGAAAAAGAAGAAGGGGTTCAGGGCACTGAAGTGCTTTCTGGTCTGCTCGCAAATCTTTGAAAAACGTTTATTAACGAGAAACTGGTGAGGTAGATTGTATTGTGAAATGAGGTAGAAAACGTGAGAAACAAAAAAAACCCCTATAAAAAACTATTCTACATACAAGTGGTTCATAAATTATAACAAGAAAAAATTATTTCTGCAAGAGCATCGTAAAGCCGCTTTCAATTATCTCCGATACTCGTGCAATGCTATTACATTTACTTTCTCCGCACAAACAGTAGAGTTGAAGTTCATATTTATCCGACACCTGAAAAAATTAAAAAATGTTTGATAAAGAAAGAAGGAATTGATCAGCTTTCTCACTTCAAAAATGCAACTCAAATCGTGAATAGCGTCTTTGCCTTCATGAAGAAACTCCACATTTTTTGCAGACCCTTCAAACGTTGATGTGTTAGTCTTTAAATCGATATTAAAACTGCAAGAACGATGTCCGGCGTTCAAATAGACCCGGTCAAATGTTCCATGGTAGCACAGCAGGGCCGTCGAGTGGAGGACGAGAACGGCAGCGACGGAGAATATAAGAACAGTTTTCATTTTCTTTTGTTCTCACTTTCTAGGTGAACCTCCCTCATACAGCAGTTTTCTTAAATACTAAATTTTTCCTCCCGCCTTTTTTGTGAAGTTTGGCCCTAGAGAAACCAAAAACAAAAAACGAAAAACGCTAGAATAGGTTCGAGATCTTAGAACACTCCACGAAAAAAGTTTATTCACACAATTTGAACTCGCGAACGTATTGACTTGGGCTAAAAACAAATAGTCCACTTGGTTGGCAACTCGGTTTTTGTTGGCTTGCCGTCCATCTTTTGCCATTTGCCTGCTGCTTTTTTTCAAGTGTGCAAATAACTGCGAGACGGCGATTCTACGGACGAACGTTCCCGAAAAAACTGAAAGAGTTCGTTTGTTGGTTTTCCAAGTTTTTTTTGAAAATTTTTTTGCGAGTTTTTGTTGAGTAGACAGTTTAGGGTAAGGGAACGTTTGGTAAGTAGGCAAACAAATACGGGACAGAACTTGCGCGGACGTTCTTCAAAAAAAGTTGCGGATTGTTGGTGTTTACTCTTCTTTTACAATTGGCAAGTTTATTTTTGGGAAAAACCAACAGTACCATGTTTCCAAGAACTTACTCACTCCAATTCCTTATTTTCTCAAAAAACGAGCAAATCCACAACACGTGTACCAATGCATTTTTATATACAGGCAGTCGTTTATTATACATGCGAAGTGACGGAGTTTATACATATCAAACAAAGAAACGTTAATAGAATAAGAAAAAAGCAATATTTGGTAACCCCCGTGAACAACCCAGGAAGAATTTTTTTTTTGAGATTTTAGGAGAAAGAAATTCCGATTTTTTGTTTTTTTTTGTTCAAATATTGCAAAAAAAGCTCAGGATAAAGCCGGAAAGTCGCTTTCATCGAATAACGCCGGTTTCGGGGAGGTTTCGTCGTTCTGTGGTGAGAAATTGACTTGTGCAGCATTCATGCCTGGGTCCTGAAATTTCTTTTTAGTTTCCTTTATTTTTCCAGTGAAAATGTACCCGAACGTTCTGTCGAACTGTTTGCAAAGATTTCAGAGCATTTTGCATTGGCTCTTCCTCGCAATCTGCAGCAGTGTCTACAAGAAGTTTCTCAAAGTGATCGAGAAAAGTGAGACGCCTTTGACGCATTTCGGATACTTTTGTGGCATCAGAGACTTCGTAGTGCGTGTTGATATACTTTTCGATAACAAAATCATTCACTCCACTTGTGTAGAAATCGCTCAGAAACTTGGCCACCATCTCTCTAACACAACAAAATATGTGTAAGCACACATATTTTTTACAATCTCCTTTATCTCAGTAGTAACTCACTTTTTCACCTCTTCCATTTTCTCCCATGTCTGAGGCACTGTCTTAAGGTCCGTGAAACCTTTTTCGACAAGATTTGCGTACTTCAGCACACCTCCTCCATACACCTTTATTGGGTTTCTAGTATAGATGAATTTCTCCTTGAGGCAGTCGATGACCTAAATCTGTTCAGTTTCTTAATCACTAATATTTACAAACGTACAAATTGCAGATGTCCTGTTGACGTGAAAAGTTGAAGCTTTGGCGATGAAGCTCCATTTGTCTTCTCAAGCTCTGGCAGCAAATCAATCTGAAGCGAGTCGCCGAACATAATGTACGAACGCTCGTCGGATACGTTGAACTTGATGTCCACGTGACATCCGTCACTGCTATTGAGCGAAATGAGATTCCACAATGGGACCCCATCAAGTTGGTACTTAACGTCTTAATTTTTTTTGTTTTCTAGGAGGTAAGCTCACCAGAAACTTCTTCTTTATGTATTTAGAAGAGCATTGTGCTCCGAATGCTTGGGAAAGAATTTTCCTGACTTCCTCAAAAATGATGTTGAAAAGAGTGAATCTGTTGGTTTCTTTTGTGATCTGGATATCTATTCTCAAATCTATGTCGGCGGGTACATAGTCTGGGAAGACTACGTACGTCGCAGCTCCTCCAATGAGGTTGACGCTCTTTACATCACAGAATACTGACATCTCCTTCCTGAAAATCAGAAACTTGCGTCTGTTGAGATATTGGGCCTTTACTTCAAGAAGCACAATATCTTTTTCAGAATTTTTACAAGAGTGATGGAAATTGGTGATCCTTGCCTTCAAAACAATTTTCAATAAGTACTAATTTTTACACCCACCCATCGACGCCAATAATTTCTCTCTTTTTGTAGAAGATTTTCATGACGGACTCTTGCTGTAAAATTGAATTCCTCAGGTTTCTTAGCTTTGAAACATTCTCGTTTTTTTTCTGGTAGATTACACATCAGTGGACCGTTTTTTTCTGAAATTGCTTGGAGAGAGCGGGCAGGCAGCTAGGGGAACATTAGACACGCAAGCAGCCGGCCAAAGTGCGAACGGTTGTTGCTTGGAAAACACATGATACCTCAAGTTTGGTTAAAACACGCCTCGGTTGGAATAGTGGTGTCATGGTGAATTTCGAACCCAAAATCATCATTTTTGAAGAGGACGATGAAGGTGACTTCGGGGTCCAGTGATTCGAACCATTAGTGCACGAAAACTTCAAAGAAACGACCCCCGGTGGAAGTCGGGGGTAGTTTTTGTTCATGTGTTCTTTGTGGCTTAGCCAAGGTGAGTGCATCCTGAAGAATAACAGAAATCTTTCAGAAAACAGTGTTTAAATTGAATTTTTGAACAAATGCACAACGAGAGACGGTAGAAACCACGTACATAGACGCGACGTTGCGTTCACACGGCTAATTCAAATTCATAGTGATTTTATACATGTAGCACATACGCAGACAGAACAGAAAACGATATCGATTGAGGAAAAGCCACGAGGTCGACAAGGAAAAGGAATATATTGGGAGAACTGAAGAAAACGGGGCGCTCGGCGAATCAAAAACAGGGGAGAATGATAGGGCCGATGGCGATGGTTTCGGGGAGGAAAGACACATAAAACTGTAAAAAGCCAATGGGAAATGTCATAAAACTCCGATTTTCTTTTCAAAATTCAAAAAAAAAGATCATCACTGATGTATCTACTAGATTCAAATAATTATCAATTCTTCACTTGAAAATTAGCTTTGTCTCATTGGGAACACCATAAGTAGTCTTGTACTCTTCAAATAACTCCGTCAGCTTTTCACAGTAATATTTGTGGAGCTCATCGATTTCCTCTACAGTAGGATTGAGAGATTTGCTCACTTTGATCGGTGATCCAATTACAGTAGCCATTGGATGACGCCGTGGGAAAATTCCAAAGGAATTCTGCAAAAAATATATACCTCAATAAAAATTTTGTAGAAAAAGCCGTCGTCAAACCTGGAATATTCCTCTCCCATTCATCAATGGAAGTCCAATTCCAAAATTTTCTTTAATAAATTCTTGAACCCTCCTGAGAAGTGATCCCTTTGGATTTGGAGCCATGCTGAACATCTCATTCTCTCCAAAGGTATAAACTGGAACCAAGTTCGCGCCAGTGATAAGAGCTTCTTTGATGAACCCTTTTCTCGATTTCAAAGTTAAGATGTGTGTTCCAGGGTGGGCATCCAACGCTTCTGCGGCGCCTCCCACGAACAACAATACCGCTCTTCCTTTTTCTCCGCAACCTTCCAATGCATACTCCAATGACTCTTTCGAACAGTCAATGCATCCATGTAACAGACAAAGCTCTCTTTTGAATGGAATCTTAAAATTCATTCCAAGGGTAGCCAAGTTGAATCGAATTCCAGGAAACTTTTCAAATAGACCAGTTCCATTCAATGCAAAGCTAGCCCAGGCGCCCAAGGGAAAGAATCCATGAGGGTGACAAGCCAGTAGATAGTTCTAAAAGATTTTAAGTTGAATTTGAATTTATTAGAAGGTCTCAATTTCACTAACCTCTGTTGTTGGCAATTCCGCTGTTTTTCTTGATGTGGCTGGCCAGTATTGCGCGTACCATTTAGCAAGAGGTAGTCTAAATTAGAATTCGTATTTAGTCATTAGAAATCGGGTACCTTCTAAACCACTGTGTCTTATATCCACCTCTCCTTGGCGTCTCTTTGTCGTAAATGAACCAAGCAATGTAAAACGGAAGTAGAAAGCATTGGAAAAGAAGAAACTTAAACAGAATTTCAATTTCAAAATTTTGAGCAAAACACAGTTTCCTTACGATTGCAATAGGTAGCAACGTAAAAATGATGATGAGAGGATGTAGAATGGAAACATCAATCACCATCGCCAGAAAAGACAGTTTTTGAGGCAATGGAGCATGAATATCAATCCAATCAATCCCAAAAAAGCGGGGCATTTCAAATCAGATCAGATCAAAACAGAACAAATGAACAGCGTAGAGAGTATCACTAATGCCAATGACTGCTGCGGCGGCCACCTCTTAATGCTACATCTAAGACTACATCTAGGACCACTCATATTATATTTGTTATCGAGACATTGGTCTTTGGAACACCTGCCGTCTGGGGAAAATGGGGGGAGACTCCGTTGTAACTAGAGACGCAACTACAAAACTACAAAGTCGACATAGTCATTATTATTATTATTATTATCGAGATTTTTTTGACATTTGTTGATTGGAGTTGTTCAAAAAAAATGTATCAAAAAAAGAAAAGAAGAAAACAGTTGAGAAAATGAAAAAAAAACGCAGTTGAAGTTAAATTCCGAATTCAAATGTGGTGAAGATAATTTTACTGTTGAGTATGTACGCTTAATTTTCCAAGCCTGCTCAGTCACTCGGGGGTCTCTCTAAAAAATTATTAACAAGTCAAAAAATATCTGCAAATTCTCACTTACTTTTTGTGTGAACCGGACTTCTCTCCTCCCTCTTTTTTCTTTCTTGCCAATTGAGACGGAGAGTGTCGCGTTCCGATGTCGATTGGTGAGACTTTCGTGTCGAACTGCTTACTGACGCTTTAGTCGATGTGGATTGCTTGGAGTTCTTTTGATCGGTGAGAAATGTCACATGACGTCCGCTTCGAGAAGATGGCCTGCTGTCGGTTTGTTCGGGGATCGAAGTTGTCAAGCTATCTTGGGTCTCACTCTGCAAAATGAAATCATTTCCATTTCTATTCCGAAAGCTTTTGACAATGAGAATTAAACAAGAATAACTTACTTTTGGCTTTTCCGCACGTGAAAATACACTTCGTTTGTCAGATTTTGAAACATCAACACTTTTGCTCTTGGAAGGAAACATTTCAGTTGTGTCGTGTTGTGAAAAATTCCCCTCTCTTATTTTCTCTTCCCGCCATTGACTTTTATATCCACTCCAATCAACTACGGTAGTCAGAAACCTACAGACGTGAAGAGATATGATATTCCACTATACGAGTACAATTTTTCTGTCAAATCTCTCATCCATGCACACTATTCTTCATATGCTCCAAGCAGATTAGAGGAAAAATGGGAAGAGTTGTGAGCAGAGGTATCTGCGATTTGCAATACATTTTTTCTGATCATGTTCTGTCTTCTGATTTGTTTATGGTGCAGAACAAAGCTACGGTTGACATGCTAATGGTAAATGTTAAATTCATTCAAAAAAGGAGTAGAGAATGGGGTAAAATGATAATGTGTGCATAATAATTATGGTTACGTATTGCTTGAGCTTTTATGTATGAGGAGAATGCTTGATAAAGAAGACAGTGCATCCTGATGATTTTAATGGTGCAGTTGAATGAAAGGGCGTTTCTGAAACAAATTTAATGAAAACTATAACAATTCAAAAATTATTCACCTCTAATCTACGTTTTGCAAACCATCGCTGGACACCCATCTCGCTTCTACGATCTCCAAAACGAATTTTATTCAGACACGAAGCAATATACTGTCTGTTCCCTTGATTCGGATTCGGATCACTCCGAAAGTAAGTTTCCATAAAAGCCGCTTGTTTCTCGGAAAAAGGACCCAGGCCGGGGTTGTGATAATGATACTCCTTGACCAAGAATTGTTTGAATATACAGTTTTGAAATACAGTCGCAATCTTCCTTTTTAGATCTCTCGAAATTTTGTAATCGCCGAAATGATCGTAATAGTTTGGATCGCCAGTAATCATTCTCATGTGTTCAGAATCAAGAGAGAAATTTTGTAATGTGGGCTGAATCAATTGGATGAGCAAATTATCGGGCATTTGCAATATGTTTTTCAATCCGACTTCATCATGACAGTGGAGAAGTTCTTCGATGATGTCCTTTTTGAGGCGCAGTATCGGGGCAACAATGCTTTCAACTGATCGAAAGTCTACTTTGGGTTTTGGTGTCATATTGGAAAACTTCTGAAGAGAAAAATATGAAGAACTTTTATTAGAAGGGCCATGAGAAAATGGGAAATAATCTAGAAAGTGCAATGCATGTCCTCTTTTACGTCCTTTGCGGATTTGCGGCAGATCAGCAAGTTTCGGCACTCAATAGCCGTATTTTCCATGTTTTTCCCACCTTTTCCGAGCGAGACTTAAAAATGACGTGAAAGAGGAGCTACATAACGTGGTCTACGGTTTTCTATACATATTCTTGCGTGTGATTGTTAATAACATAAGAAAAGAGAACAAAGGAGGAAAATCGTGGCCTAACCGGCCGAGGTTCGCATTGAAACACGCTGAGAATATGGATAAATGAGGTAAGCACCGTGAGCATTAGATGAAATGCAAGCCCATAATTAGTCCCCTAAGCTAGAGATAAGCTTGGAAAGCGCCGTTTTAGTGAGATCCCTATTCATCATTTTGAATGCTCACTGCATTAGAGAGAACAAAACAAAAAGTCGAGAGATCAGATGGAAATGTATAAGTAATCTCTCACCCTCATTCTACCGATCTCTCCAAGCTCTTAGAATCCCCCCTTCGCTACTTCTCTAGGATTGTCTTCCAAAGATGCAATCTCTCCTATTCTTCCTACGCGGATCGCCTGATCCAGTTTGACCAAAAGTCCTTGAAGATTCGCAGACTTCTCCTCATCCTGAAAACTTACCATGCCATTATCTCTAATCTTTGTCACTTCCCCTCTGCTAGTCACCACATAAAACCTGCCCGTTCCCCACGGTATCCTTATCAAATAGTCCCTATAGGAAACAACCCAAAAGCATTCCTTCACCAATACCTACCCCTATGGAACAAAATAGCAAAATTTTTTCCTAAAAAACTGTCAGGTGAGGCGTTTGCGGCGCGCCTTTGCTCTAGTCATCCCCGTTTAGTCCCCATCCTACTTGACCACCATGGCTACTAATGGTCATAAAGGTCATTTTATGTTTATATTGTCATTTTCCCCTACCCTCTCATGCTGTTAATGTTTCACCTTTGTTCCATTTAAATTGACAAATAAATAAATAAATGTATAAGTAAGAAGACCAGACCAACTGAGAAAGTGATCTTGTTACTGGGAATACGACATTCCCGGGGAAAAGAATTGGAACATCATGGAGCTCAAAACTGTATGTATGTATTACTCATATCACGCTTCTGAAATGATTTAGTACTGGAAAGCAGTTACGAATTCATATTTTTGAGTTTTATTTTCAGATTTTTCATTGAGCTTTGATATTTGACGAAAGAAAATATTGAATTGATAAAAAATGAGAAATATTCTAAAAACTTCCGGAAAATCCTCAACAATTAGTTCTTCAAGCAAACGTTGTTATTCAGGTGTTGAGCAACTCTCATACATCCTCCAATCGCGAAGCGTACAAAATGATCTCCAGAAAAAGCTCCAATTGCAAATACCGATTTGTCTTGCTCACTCTGATAGTCCACAAATGTATGTTTGGTCTTGAGGATGTCTTGGAATTTTGAAACACCGCCGATGCAAATAGCCATTGCAGTGTAATTGAGTTTGAGAACATCTGAGGGAGTTGTTACTTCGACTTGTTCTTCAGTAAAAGAAGTGATGTTTGAGGACAGGTAACACGTGTAGTTCTTGTTTGCTGCATGACCAATCATTATGTTGAATATGGCTGCGTATTCGGGACAGTGAGTCTGGGACACTCGAGAAAGCGGACCACCTGGAACATTGTTCATCACATTGACAAAAAAAGCTTATCTTTACTCCGTATCTCTCTGAGAGTTTTTCGAACGACATGAATTACAGGTAGTCGACTCTTCAGGCCATAGATCACACAGTCTAGAGAAGTAACACCACTTCCGATCACAATCACCGGCGCGGGACTGAAAAATGAAACGGGCAGGGGGTCCTCCTTCTTGTTTTGCGCAAACTCTCTTCTTATCTGATCCACTTTCTTTTTGAAGCTCTTCAGATCGTGTTCCACTCGAGAGTCTGGATGTCCTCTGATAGGAAGCTAAAAAACAAACTTGCAATAGACTCATTTTCAATTTAATTTTAGTATACTTCGAGTTTTTTCGGACTTGTTTTTCCGCACGCCAATACAACGAATTTTGCGTGAATGGTTATGAATTCGTTGCTTGCAATCCATGTTCCACCAATTTTTTCTAGAGAAGAAACTTGAAAATCTTCCCAGAAATTCTGTTGGATTTTCATTTCTTTTGCATAAGATTGTAGATATGCAGCAACTCCGGAAGCAGTTAGTCTGAAACTGTCTATTCAATGAAATTTCAACAATTTTTCTAATCACCGTTTAGGTTGCTCTTTGTGATTTAACCAGCCTTGGACAGTGTATCCCGGAAGATCCATCAGATTGCTGACAGACAGTATTTTCATTTCCTGGTCATACACATTCCAGCTTCCTCCAATGCTTGTGTTCCCTACAACAATATGGGGGATCTTTCGTTCTTCTTGAAGTTTCCATGTGAGGCAAGAGGGCTGATTGGCTCCCAAGTTAGGGTGGATAAGCATGTCGATCAAAGTGGACATAAAGTGAGAAGAATTGAACTCTTGAATTTCTGAAAACCACGACAGGTCCTAAACAGCACGAGGTTAACAATATCAAAACTTAGGAAAATAACTACCTGATCGAGAAGTGAAATTTGTTGGTTCGCCTCAAGATGGTCGTGAATAGCTGGGTTTTGATGAGGGTTTTTAGTATTGTAGTACGGAAGAGTTCCGGAGAGAAACGCGGAAAGTGCGATTCCAGATGGTCCATTTCCTGTTAAAGAAAAAATAAATAAAATTAAAATATTACTATTACTGTTGCTGCTCGATAATAACAAAACTCACCAATTATCAGAACATCGGTTTCAAATGAATCGCCCCGATTAATTGGCATAGTGACAAAACTGTGAGTATTATCAGGATGAGTCGAAAAACAACTTGATATCTGCCGATTGATCAAGGAAAACTTCGAGAAAGGTGAGGACGATGAGAGAACAAGAGGCGTAAAAGAGACGCAGATGCGAGCACAGAAAGGGAAATGAAGCGCTGGAGTGGTGGTGTCTCTGTGCGTGCGTGTTCCTGCACTGTTCGTAACCAACAGGCAAATGGGAATGGAAAAGATACGGAGACATACATAGCTAGAGAACATCTGCATGATACATAGTTTCAAAATTCTTCGACTTGGCGATTGTGCATAGAAATAACGAAACATAACAAAACTTTATTTAACTAGTCATTGCGCACAGTTCACATTATAAGAAAACCAAGGATTCACATGGTAATGAAAAGTTATTGGAGTCATTCGAGGCCCTGATATGTAACTTGCTTCTGAATGAATGCATTTGAGATCTTCTCGCTGGGGAATCTAAAAAATCTACTTAATTAAAATATTCTAGGACGATTGTTACCTTGCAACCTTCCCAAGTAGAACAAACTTCAAAACGTGCAAAAACGTTCCTAGTGTTGTGTTCCTCCTCGGAACATTTCATCATGACTGGAAGGTAGAACATTTCCTTTTGAAGGTTTTTTGAGACCAATTTCACTGCTTCAATGTTCATCATTCTGAACAAAAATTTTGTTTCTGAAAAACAAGGATTGCAGTTGAAAATACCTCTGAAAGTCTTCTTGAATGGAAATAAGTGCCTTCTTGTCATTTTTAATATCCTTCATCTCAACTAATTCCATATCCATTATTGACAATTGACTTGAATTTCTTTCTCTCAGTCGTTTAAGGTGATAAACGAAGTTGTGTTGCACATGAAGTTTTTCGTTCTCTTTTGTGTTATAAGATGAGTGAATCCACATTGAATCCAATTTCGAAGGTTTCGTCATCACCTTGCCAGATGTTACTAGTTCCGGATTGTACCAGGAGTGACCAAACGCCTCTTCGAAGTTGATTTTATCTACTTGAGATTCTCGATACACCATGTAGTTTCTTCTGTCATAGATGAAAGTGCGAATAGTAGGATTTGTGAATGTGAGGAATGAGAACTCTTCTTGATAAGTTTCATATCCACGTGGAAATATGACCTCGTCCAAATCTAGGAATGTGATGAAACTAGCAGCCTCTTTGTACTGTAATAAGCAATCTGTGGCAGCGGCTGCTTGGTTTCGAAATTCCGAGTTTGCATTTGGTTCTAATGATTCTTGAGCGTCAGTAAATTTTGGCCGGATCCAGTAATCCACAGTGACATATCCGTGCTTCTCGTATAACTTTATGAGTTCATAAAAACTGCCAACCATACTGGTAATATACAGGTGCATATGACCTCCAAAATGTTTTGCAACGTGTGCATGGGTCACAAACATTTGCCATTGCTCCGAGAGGAATTGAGGAGTAATACACATTATGACGGGTTGTGGCGCTGTTTTTCGGGGTTGGCGGAATGGGATCTAAAAATGAAGATTCGAATTGTTCTCATTTTTCCGGTTCAAACCTCTAACCTTGTTTCACCACTAGCAATTTCCAATTTGGTCATTCCAGGTAACAGATGAGTTTTTGCCACAACATTGACGAACGTGCAGCCAGTGAGTACTTCTCTGAAGGGTTAGCGGTATCATTGAAAAATACGCTTTTCGACCTACTTTTTGAGAAACTCTGGTTCAGCTGTGACAAAATGAGTCGCATTTGACCCTATCAATGTCATTTTGTACTTATCAAGATTTTTAGTGTATCTATTCAACAACAAAACCATTGCTAACGCATTTTCTCCAAGCGATTTTGAAGTCGGGTAATAATAGCTATTGATAATGTACGCATCCGTGTTTACTGGTAGGTCATGAAACGTTTTGTACCATTGATCTCGCAAATTTCTATACAAGTTTTCCAAATTGGGATCATTAGAGCGGATATGCTCAAAAACCGTGGAAAAAATGCTGTAAGAAACTAGAACAACCAAACCAATTTTGACGATTCGTACATTAGTCATTCGAGGTTTCTGAAATAAAAACGTCTAAAAATTTTTGAGGACGAGTCAGAAAATCAAGCAAGATAAACCTCAAAAGACATGAAGAAACGTTCTAAAAGGGTGTGTTTTGAATGAAAATCAAATGACCGATATGGATCTCAAAAACCCGGAATAACGTGGGATGTACGAGAAACACTAGATACAATCTCACGGAACATATCGTCTGACTTTTACGAAAGGGTGGAAAAATTTTCGACCTTTTGAACACTGCAAAAACTGGTTTGAGAATATGGTTTGAGAGTAAAATGAGAACATCTGTTCACAGATCAATTGGTTTTTTTTTTGAATATCTGGCCAATCTTTGAAAAAAGCTTCAGTGTAGCAATAAATGTTGCCTTACAATTTAGTTTTTGATGTTCTTGTTGTTGCTGTAGTTCTACCTCACTTTTTATCAAAATTAACTGGCAGTAAGTATGTATCTATGTGTCAAAAAAGTCAATTTGTGTACCTAAGAACCTTTCTTTTCAGGATGCGGAGATTTATAGGAGAGATGAAAGTGAAACGCATGTTCAGTGTTAATCCAAATTTCCTGTTAGGCGTTTTTTGAACATATTCATTTTCGTGGAAGACTGCGGCAATGTTCTGCCCACAAAACCGGAATTCGAATGTCGATTGTGGCCGCTAGAATTACCTTATGAAAAATATCAGTTTGAAACGTATGGGTGGGCACTGACTGAAATTTTATTAAAAGTTCAAAAATTTAAAGATAATGCAAAAAAAGCATTCATTCGAAGTCAAATGGACTGAAATTTTCAATTGCGGGAAAGTTAACCATTCTTCCAATTAAAATGCAAGTGGCAGGATATGAAGTGATCAGAAAGCAAAATCTCATGAATACTAGAAACATATCAAATTGATACATTGCGTTTAAAGACTTACTATCGATATGCTCAACGGCGGGAGAAGGAACAGAATTGGTGATGAGAAAATTGTCCAGAGTTTGGAAAATACAGTGCGTGTACACGAGGCAAAAACAGAATATTGAAGATTTGATGAGAAAAATGTCCACATTGACACGGACTTTTTGAGTGACACAATCGGATAAATTTTTGTAACCCTGAAAACGATAATAATCGTAAAATCCATACTTCCCTGAAAAATCACCGTCAAGTAGTCCCTTTCTTTGCGTTCTCGGAGATTTGCAAAATAGCGCTCGATTGGGCGGAACATATATAAGGACATCATTATTAACGACCTGAAACTTGGTCAGAATTTAAAAAAAAGTAATTGACAAGTTTGTTTGACTTACAAAAGGGTCAAGCTGAAAATTAGCATACCCAACCAGAAAATAAACCAAACCGATGTGTAGAGCAAATATTTAGTGGTAAAAATCATCTGAATGACAGTTGATGGTAACTGCTGGCAACAGGAAAGATGATAGGGAATAGGCAACGATAAAAAAGATAACTACAATTTTTGTTCAACTGACACGAAGTTTCTTGCAAATGTGTGGGAAGTTCAAGGAAAATACACAGATATAGAGCAGTGTTATGGCACAAAACGTATTGTTAGGACGAATGCGATTCAGCACTTACGCTGACACTGAAAATATGAAAGTTCAGAAGTCAACCACACGATAGAACGGAACGGAGAAATGAAAAACGAACTGGGTTCAGAATTGCAGAAGAGACGCAGGAAGAAAGTCGTTTTGACGGGTGAAATGGTATGGACGTGCGTTGAAGGATAGGCAAAGAGGCTGGCGCCACAATTGTTAGAAAAGGGCGCACCCTTTCAAGTTTAACGGTTCATCACAGTCATTTTTTGAAAACCAAGACCTACCTGATGAAAAGGTAATGCTTATTTGGAAAGATTAACTGAATACGAAAACCGTTCGTCTATCGTCTATCAAATATCACTCTCTCTCAGCTACTGCAAGAAGTTCCGCAAACTTCACAGTGATCGATTTCGAAATTATTCTGGTGATGTGGAAAACCAAAATCAATGCAATGATCACTACAAAAAGAACTCATCAAAATTGCTAATTAAGCACCTACATCTTGCATATTTCTCTCCCGGATTCGACTCGATATAACCAATTCTAAAATGGAATTGAAAAGCTTCGGCGGTAAAAGTGAAGAAGAATATAAAACTGGAAAATCTGGAATTTCAAGTATTGCTCTCTTTAAGTACGGTTTACCAAAAGCTAAAAAGGAGTGCCAGAATAAAATACATTTTTGGCATCAAGAAATCATGAAGACGCAATAAAGCCAACTCAGTGTATCCGAGAGAGTTCTGATAAACGATAATGGAAAATTACAGCAGAAAACAAGCAGATGTTACCTGTGGTTTGTCTTTCAAGGTCAAGATTTTCTTGAAGTAATTCACAATACGGTCGTAAACCCCAACTACCATCATAAACCAATCACTGAATTGTTTTCTTAAAAGTCGGAAACATCTTTATCAACTTACAGATAAATTACAACACCATTAAGAACTATGAAACAGATTATCGTTCGCACAGCAAAAATCCAAGCGGGAGTGAAATTTTCCATCATTCTAAATAAAAATAATAATAGTGAATACATATGTTGACTTATTCTAGAAACTTCGTTTTCGTTTGGCAATACTTTATCAATAGAAGAAAGAAAACCATGGAAACAACTAAAAGAAAATAATAATGGCTCAAGGAAAAGAAAAATATGTATATGGAGAAGAATTCAAATCAAGGCGCCAGTGAATTGGTCTGATGGCGGCAATTATGACACTTTTCCAAAAGTTTATTAATTGCATATGTGCACATGAAAAGAGCCGAAGAGCGAGTAAATGTCATCTTCGTTGGGTTGAGAAACGTTTTATTAGGCTGTGTGCTAATGCTAGAGGGGCTTGTTCTCAAATTTGAATTCGAAAACAAGTAGAATAAGGAGATCGAAGAGAGCACTCCCAGGGTGCGGCAAGGTGGGTGCTGACCAACCGCGGGAAAACATTTAAAATATTTTCGAAACTCACATTCGCGTTTGGGACCTTAATTTTTGAATGAACGAGTATTTGGCAGAAAAAAGATAGATACACACAAGATATAAACATGCATACATATGAATAAGAGAGTATCATGGTATCACAAAAGGGAACATCTGTAGATTAGCATCGGGACAGACAGACGCCGGACGACAGAAGAACGTGATGAGCTTACAATTAGTCCAACGATTTGGTCATGGTTTCTGAAAAAAACACGGATTCAGAAAACATTTTCTCTCTTAGGAGAGAGCTCACCTTTTCTAATCTTGATTTCCTCGTCCATGATCTTCCAGATTTCTGCTTCAGGGGTTTTGTCCGCTGTCTGATTCTTTGATGGGGGGATCCGTCGCTTAAACGTTCGCGTATCGCCTTTCGAACTCGAATTCATTGTGACGCCCCAGGAAGAAGTTTTGAATAACAAATTATTTGAAGTGAGATTTGAAGGAAGTGGTATTTGATTTTGTTGCTTCCTCACTTCTGGCAGTGGCGGTGTTTTCAAACTTGCCGGTAGAGAATTCCTGCGTTGAGAATATATCTTCGCCGACGATTTTGCGGTTTTCAGCAGAGAAGGTGTAGTCTTTCGGATTGGTGAGCCAGTGTTCATTGGTAGTGGAGGAATCAATATGTCTGCTAGAGTTGACCGTTTACGCTTGCTCTTGAATGGTAAGGAACTCGACTTCTTTGGCAATGAGAGCTCAGGTGGTGTATCCGACATTGCCATCGGTGATAGAAGACTCAACGGTTCTTCTTTCACAGTTGTGGGCTCTTGCAATATACCCTTCGGGTGATTTGGGTCGGTGAGTGTCTCCATTTTTGTATCATTGGTGAGGTGAGCAGAAGTCTCCAATGTTGTTGCAGTGGTTGGTGGAGTCTTGAAATTTGATTGTATCCCCAAGCTTAGAAGATTTTGAGCTGGCAATAATAGAGACTGGTGGAATGACAGAAATGCCAAGTTAAACAGTTGAACAATTTCCGGCAACGACAATTTTGACTGCAGTGTATATAAAAAGTTGTAAAAAGAAGCGTTCATCAGGATTTGAAGGGAGCGCAGAATTTCCTTCATTTTTGCATCCGATTCTCCGTGATTAAGCAAACCAGTCACAGAAAACACTGGCGACATTGGCGATTCTGTCTTAAGTGGAGAGCCAATACTTGGCAATGAGCATGGTGTGGTTGCTCTTGGAGAAAGTTCTACTTTGACAGATGGAGGTAACGCCGATAGTGTCAGAAAGGTATTTCTTCCATTGCCAGCTGTTTCTCCTTGGTCACTATCCTGGAGTGGTGGCTCCGTGATTGTCGGTGGTAATGGAATGGATTCCAAAGGAATGTCACAAATATCAGATTTTCTTGGAAATCTGGATTTGAAACTCGTCTTTGGTATTTTGAAATCGTACATTGGCTTCTTTGAGGGTGGAGGATTCTCCTTTTTTGCTGGAGGAGGGATTGGCGCTGTTTGTTGTTTTTCATTTTCTCTGCGAGATGAACTTCTCTTCCAATACTCGGAAGATCTTTGAGGCGACCACTTCCTTTTATCCCCGGCACGTGGATTTTTCCACGTTTCATTTGCTGACCCTAAAATTCAATTTAAAACAACTATGACGGACACTCTATACTTTTGTCAGCTGTTGATGTCCTCCCGTGGTGCTTCAAAACTGTTTGGTCCTGTTTGGGTGCATTGTTTTTCTTCGGTATCTTGAATGTTGACAAGAACTGAAATATACGCATTATCCCATGTGTGAGAGGAAGAGAAACGTGTTGATAGAATGTATTCTACAACCGGCTTACCTGAGGCTTTGTAGTCCCTTGAGAGTCTGCATGCTTCTCAGCTATCTTTCTGACTTGTTGTTTTTCTCCACCTCGATTGTCTTCCATTGTTGGATGAGGTAGAGAATTATGAGGTAGCACTTCAAGTTTTGTTCTGAAACGTCGAGTTACAAGAAAAAATAAATTAATTAGAAGAAAAGGAAGTACGGAGTTTTCCAGGCTCTAAGCAGAGAACTCTTTCTGATTATCGTCAGAAATTCGAGTCTCATCATAAAATTTGAAGTATTTTGGGATAAAATTATAATGACACATCATGATTACTATTCTGGTTAAGACTGACGAAGGTGTCTTGTGATATAACCTCAAGAATGAGCCTTCGTGAGCAATTAGAGACAACAATCTCATGGCTGATTACGCAACTAACCACATGTTGACGAGAAAATCAGAAATAGGAAGAAAGCGAGCTTATGATCATGTGAGGGGGAGAGATTCTACTACTGGGAATAGAAAAGTTGGTTTATTGAGGTTGATGGAAAAAAGTGATGCTATCATCAGAAAATAAAACCGGAAGGCAAGAGGGAATAGAAGAACAATCAGAAAGGCTCCTTCGTTTCAACTTTGATCATAGGAACATCACAATGGGTGCCAAATTTCTTTCTAAACAATAAGAACCAAATTTGCATGTCTAGAAATTAGTAAATAAAAAATAGGCAGGAAACTTAAACATTTCCTTTCTAATTTGCGGAAGCTTCATTTCAGCTCACATTTCCTGATCTTGTCAGACTCTTTTAATCTTTTCATATTTGACTCATCCTTCCAGAAACTACTTGACATTTAAAAAAGGAGTCTACTGGTTCTAAAAAAAAGAATAGGAATATCTAGCAGGTCAAAAAAGAGAAGAAATGACTTCGAAGCGAGATCGTACAGTCGTAATGTTTTTCAGTCGCTGCGCACTGTTCTACCATGTTTGTTATTTTTCTCGGTAGTTTTTTTCACAGATTCATTGCAGAAGTGGGAAAAATAAAAAAATAGACGAAATAGACAAATAAGTAACAAAAATTAGAGTCAGGCTCCTGACAGGTTGGTTCTCACGGCGTCATACCTGCATTACGCAGTTTCCCAAACCACAAACAGAAAGTTATGGTGGCCGCCCGTCTCAAAGTGCACACATGTAGCTGTCGTGTTATCCGAGTTCCTAATTACAGTGTAGCCGCTTGTGTAGTCGATCACAACACCTTCGCGATGAAAGCTAAAAGACCAGGTTAAAAATGGAGGTTGAAAATTTGGAATGTACCTTGTCCTATAAGCCGCTGGATCAAAATTTTGAACTCTGTTCGGCGTATCAATTGCAGTGCTTGTCAAGGTTTCGCAGCCGGTTATATGAAGCCATTCCAATGTCTTATCGTTTCTCAAAAGCCATTGATTAACAAACTCGTTCAAGTCTTGGACAGTTAAGATTGGACTCTGAAGTGAGATTTTAGGGCATCTGACTTTGAAGAGATGAACTAGTTTGAACCATGTTGCGTCAAAGATTTTGAGGCTGTCTGTCACTTCGATAACCTGAAAACTTACTGTTGAACGACAAAATAGACGTTTATTAGGCTTCAACTCACTTTGCGACATTTAAAATTTGGCCAGGTTTTGCAAAAAACCATCATCATCTTCGGTTTGAAAGTGACCAGAATTTTTCTCATTTCTTTGTGTGACACTGTCCCTTGTGAAATTTCAAAAAACTTAACACCATGCAAGATGTCATGTGCTAGAACTTTTTTCATATCCGCAATGCCAAGAAAATTCAATTCGAGTTGAAAAGCGTCAAGTTCACACGAAAAAAGCTCTGACAGATAGCTGGCGAGAATCAAGGCGTCATTTTCAGGTTGCTCAGTTTTACAGCCGTAAGGTCCATCCGGATGTATAGTTACTCGAGTAAATACCATTCGGTTCCCATTGACAATTCTTATGGAACCGCTATTCATATCTTGATACAATTCATCTCGAGAACAGGCAAAGAAAACTGATATTTGTCGACCTGGCGCATCTCTTCCTCTCCGATAATCGAAAGCCAACTCGACTACGTTGTCATTTCCCATGTCTTGCTTTGTGATTCTCATTACTGATTCACCGCCTGAAAGTGCCCACAAAGTTGTGAATTTTTCTTTAGCGGTTTTAGAACACAATGACAACCGGAATCTGAAAATTAATATGTACAGAACGGTTTTTTAAGGAATAGTAACTAACATTTCGACCATTTCCAAATGTACCATGATCTTCTCCTGGATTGAAGATTGAAGGCTGAACAATCGGAACGGCGACATATATGGAAAAGAACAGAGAATGGATCGTTGGAAAATAGCAAGCAAATGGACAGGTGTACAGAAAGACTGCCGACGAGACACAACCAGGGGGAGTTCGATAGCGCGCGTTTGCACACCAAGCTACGGAAATTTTGCCTCACAGTGGAATAATTATGTTTTAATACATAGGAATTTCGTTTCATTCTCATTTTAAATAAATAATCGCGTTAATCTGCACAAACCGTTGTAAAAGGCACACTTTGACATTTACATATTAGGAGGCCACGGGACATTTCGTAGCCAAACGTTTTTCAGCTATTTTTCAGAAGAAAACTTTTTTTTTTTTCTTTTTGGAAAGTTATCAATTTTGATCAATAATCCCGAATAACATAATCATTTTCCTGAAAATGTCTCGTTCTTTATTTTTTACGCATTGTCTGCAAATTTTTTAGCGGAAGATGATTGAGTTTTTTTTCCAAAAGAAACAAAACAACTTCCTGAAAAAAGACAGTGAAACGTTTGGCTGAAAAATGTATCGCTGTGAATTGTCCCGGAGCCGCTTCTGATTTTAATTTGAAATTTTCCGTAAAAAAATAACCCGTTGACTTTACATGAATATGAAGTGTAAAATTACTGAAATTAAGCTTCTGGGCAGAAGAACATACCAATCAACCCTTTTCTAAGGGAGGACATGTATATCTGTTTCAGTTTCCATGATGGGTATTTGTAGTTTTTTTGATTTTGTCTGTTAACTTTGTTTTTTTACATCAACGTTGAGGTGAAAGTTTCTGGAAATGAGCCCAACTGACTTAATTTGAGTGAAGCAATGGCTTTGAAACCGCACCGTGTTCTGAATGAAACCAACTTGCTTGGGAACCCTTTTGACTTATTAAGACGAGGAGTTTCTTGACTAATAACCTGATGCCACCCGTAGACATACTTGTTTTCTCAATTTTGCTTCAAGCAACAATATCCAAGGCTTTTACTCGTGAACTCCCGTATGCGCCCAAGTCCACCCCTCGCTGTTTCCCTTGGTCATAAATCGATAGGCTGCGTTGACATGGCACGCCGGGCCGGCAGACTGGTCAACAAGCCGTTCCAAAAACCATCAAGCGCTCTTCTCTGTGGCAAAATCGATAGGCTGCGCCGGCAGCGAGGGCAGCACGCTCGCCGTCCGATTCTCTCGTTTCCCCTGATATTTTCGCTGCGCCGACGATACTGAGTCCGCACTCAAACGTCTGCCGTCTCACACTTGCGCGCATTTCCTGACCGCTTCATCGTCTTATTGCTGACCAGTCCTTTTTGTGCTCTCCCAATCGCAACCATGCCAAAGTGAGTATATTTTAAAAACTTTGAAGACAGTTTTGGAAGACTAGGTACATAAAAATACGTTTTTAAGATACTTTTGCAAATAGACAACAGGAGGAAAAATAATACATTTTTAAATTCTGTTTTTTTTTCAGATTGCCTGAGATGAACAGAATCGACGACTTCCGATTTGAAGTCAAGAAGAACTCGCTTGGATATAACTATAACGAGCAAAGTTATTTTGTCTTCTACAAAGACACTCGCATGTTAGTAGCCAAATTTCCACAAAAAAAAACCAACTGAAATGTTTTCTCAGATCACCCGAAAGAGTGAACGCGATGAATATCGATGAGCTTCATATCATCAATTATTGGAATCGTCTGGAATCAGCTATCGATCGCTCGAAAACTGACAGCAGCGGTTTCACCGAGAAAGACCGTGAGCGCCTGAAGCTCTACCAGACTTCTTTGGAGCATCGCACCAGAATGGAGGCATCGGGGATTCAATTGTTCAAAGGATGCAGTGGGCCTTTATATGTGAGTTTGTATTTCAGGAAACAATTTCTAACGATTCAAAACAAATTAGGGAAATTATGAGAAGAAGTTTATAATTTTTTCAGCGCGATATTCTGGCGTCGATCGCTCAAAAAGTTGCAGCTTCCAATGAGACCGTGAGTTTCTAAATTTTAAACTAACTTTTTCAAACCACATTATTGCAGACAAAGAAAGGAAAAAACGCCCCAAAACGCGCTCAAGATGAGGGTCAAGAAGCTGACGTCAAGCCTGTCATCAAACCAATGAAACCAAAGTCAAAAGCGGCTCCAAAAGTGCCAACAATGCCAAGCTATTCGTCGACAAGAATTGCAACCAGAATGTCGATCATGTCTCTTACATCTGCCCCATCGTCGGCTGGAACATCGTCGGCTGGAACATCGTCGGCAGGGACCTCATCTGCCAAATCTGCTGCGGCTGTCGGAAAAGCTCGTGTGAAGCGCGAGCCGCAGTCGCCCGTTCTCTTGGTCCGCGTCAAGGAGGAGCCTCGTTCTACCTCGCCGGAACAGCCGGTTCAGCAGGAAGTCAGAAGATCGCAGCGCGTCAGACAGCAGAGACAGGTCGATCAAGATGTCGTCGACTTCATGAACACCGACTCGCCAACCAGAGTCATCAAGACCGAGAAGCGCTCCGTCACTCCGAAGTCCTGGAAGTCGAAGTAAGATACTTCGAGATTGTCCGAAATCGAACTCGCCAACACTAATAACAGCTAACTAATGATTTTACAAAATTACTGTAAACCCGCCCCTTCCTCCTTCCTTCCGTGTTTTTATCGAAATCTCAATCGTTTTATCTCCTCCATTTATCATGTATTTGACTCCAATTATCAATCCAACAATTTAACCTTACCTACAAGTTTTGAACAAAGTGGTGAGGTCCGCGATTCGGTGTCTCGAGTCGATTTGACAAGGCTTATTGAGAAATTGAGTACAGTGCTGTACCAATGACGTGAAAACAATTTCGAAGAATTTAGAAAAGCACTGTACCCAATTTCGCAACGAGACCCGCGGAGACGGATTTTGCCACGTTTGAATTTTGCACTAATATTACTCGAATGCATTGCATGTTTGACCAAAATTCCATTTTTTTTCAAAGTGACATTTTTCTTCTTTTCCTTTTTGGTAAACTTTGAATAAATTTTGAATGGAAAAAATATCGTTTTTGTTCTAATTCCTGTTGTCTCAACAATGTTCGGCGTCAGTAAGTATTTTTTCACAGACTCAATCTCACTTCAACGGAGTCAGCATCTGTAGAAGAACTAGAAATGCTGGTTGCAAAAGACTTGGAAAAAATGATGAAATATGCAAAAATGAAATTTTTTCTTTATTAAATAATCAGAAAAAAACAGTGCAGACAAGTAGGAACACGCATCCTAAAAATAGAACGGCAATGGATCAGAATTGGTCAATAAGGGAATGTATTATATACATTTTTGAGAAAGTTATACCAGGAAAAATTGCATGAAACAGATAGATACATAAAGGAACACGCTTAGTAAATTTCAGTAAAGCGCCAGTGGCGTTTCTTATTGTTAGTAAGCTATAATGTTTAGTTAAGAACATTGTTGTCATTATAGTTTAAGCTGTGCACGGGGTCCCTAACTTTTAGTGCACAACTGAAGAAGGAAATACGCGTGAAAGGAAATTGCGTCACAAGCATACTCAAAAAAAACTGGGCAGCGATAGGGCAGTATGCAGACGAGATAAGTGCTATTTTCCCCCATCATTCTGCCGTATCGCTGCCAAATGTTTGTTAAGATCACAAGAACGGGATGAACAAAAAATACAAAAAATTGGTTTCCAAACAGAGAGATCTCGAAAAAAAAGCAAAAAAAATGTTCAGTTTTGAAGTAAAAAAGATACATTGGAAAATAATCGCATGAAACAGAGATAGATGAAATGAAGAAATGGTGGCAAGCAGTGGTTACCTAGGAGCTTTGTCGTTACATAACTGAAACAAAATTATTTTGCGTCATTCATACTCATTTCAAAAATCGCCTAAGCGCCTAATCGTGCACCTTATCACTTGTTTCAAATTTTGCAATGATAGGTATTTGGAATACCTAGTTTTATGACTATTGTTCCAAATTGGGCGACTCATGGTTGTCATGCACGTTTTTGAACACGGTACCGTTGAGACGATCTTGGCTGCAAAATTTTACGTTTTTGAACGGAAAAACAAAGTACTTTTACATAATTAGTTTGGCCACGACGAGAATGCTAAGAAGCGCATGGAAGAAGATGAAGTACACCTGACATCCAAACTTTACTTTTTTTTCAAATTTTCACACGCGGAATCTTACGCAAGTGTTTGCGAATGCTTCGTTGACTTGACGGAGATGTCTATGAAAGTTTCTGTAGCGATTTGGACGGCGCCGGTTTTCCATGTTTAAAAACTTAGAGAGAATTGAAAGCTCTTTCAAAATGGTCGAAATTTCAAATATTACACCGCTGAACAACGGCTCCGTACCCTTAAGTACGAGAAACAACAAATTCAGATGTTTTTTTTCGATAGTTGGCGAAAAGATATTGCATGTACGATTAGTTTTCGGATTGGTTGTTGACTACATATTAAACAGCACATAGTTAGAAGAATGTACATATTAACAGCTTTCATGCTCTGACCTGGAGTCATAAGTTTCTTCTTAGCTTCGTGATGAAGGAGAAGGGCTGTCCGCTTCTGCGCAGCTAAAAATGAAAAACTGATCATTTTAATAAGTTTAGGGTTTATTTGACTCACGCTGTCGTATAGCTTTTTGAAGTCTTCTGAAACTCGAGGGTCCGAGCTTACATTCTTGACGTTTGTGTTTTCATTGGCGATTTTTTCGTGAAACTTGTTTTTCATTCCCAGAACGAAGCTTCCCGAAGTTCCGGACTGGAATCCTTCAGGAACCAGAGTGTGAGAAGACACCGTCACCTAAAATATAATTTCATTTGGTAGTTCATCTTTTTTCTTACAAAGGAAGTAGTTGTGAGGGTGTTTTCTTGCTTGACGGCAATGAGCGGAGTCGAAACTGGAGTACCAGTGGTCTGGTAAGCCTCGTCGACAGGAGTCATTTCTACATCCATTTTCCTGAATCAGAAAGAAGATGAATAAAACGGCAACAAGAAAACAAAGATTAGAAGGTGCATATAGAACACATGAAGTCATGGGAGAAGAAAGCAAACGTGGGAAATAACAGAAATCAATCTGATACGTAGCTCTAGCTGGGGGTCATATGTTTATCACAGTGATAAATTAAAAAAATTCTGTTCCCTGGCCGACTTTTTTTGTCTTTCCAGGATACATGAGAGCAAGTGAAACTTGGAATGTTTTAACGAGAAAAATGAATAAAAGTTGTCAGTTGAAGGAAAAGAAGTCGTAGAAAAATTTACGAGTTTCTACTTTGAAAAATACGAAAAACTGAGTCAGTTAATGAAGCAATCCACGAGTTGTCATGGAGATAAGCGGACAACCTCGTTTGGACCAATCAACAAAGATGCTCTTGATGTTGAGTATTTTGAATAACAAGCAAAAAAAGTCAATCATCAAGCAACCTATGAAAGCTACACTTTAGTTGTTTGTCATGCGATAATTTTTAGGTTCACCGAGTTTTGGTTTTGTTTCCTTTCTGATTACTTAAATTTGGATGATGATGATGATGATGATGATCATTGTTTTTTGATGTCACTTTGAGACAATTTCAAAGCTTAAACAAAGACATTTTTTATTCAACATTCAATTTAAGTTGTACCAGTTAATGACAGAAAATCACAATAATACGACCCATTTTTGACCCGCCGGGCAATAGATTATGCAATAATTTAGAAATATCTAATTTTTCTGAACTAGATGGCTCAGCTTCTCTTTGGCCAAGTCGTATGGCTCATGCAACAGACAAATGTTTGGCACACCTTTGAAGACGTACGTTTCGGCGAGCTGAAGAACATTGTTTTTGATTAATCCTATATAATTTACCTTTTTTGCCGCTTCTTCGTCATTCTCATTGTACACGATGCATTTTGGGTTAGTGGAAGCGGAGATATTAGGGATTCTGGCGAGCCAGTCAATGTCCGCCTGTTGCGCTCCTCCTGGATGGTTGCGAGAACCGTGGAAGTGACCAGATTGAAATCTAAAAATATTGCATCACTGTATCAATCTTTGCCCGAATACGTACTCTGTCTCTGGACGAGTGTCGATGACAAAAATCAAGTCATGTTCGATTCGGTAGCCCAACTCTTCGGTGGAAAGTCGTGGACAGTGTAGTTGAGCCAACTCGGCCAGTGAGAGCCCTTTCATTGTCATGGGCAGTTGATGAAGATTTTGAGGATCAGTTGCTAAAAATTGAAATGTTAACTTTTGAAACAAAAAATCAAAAACGCACGTCCTTCCATAGCCTCTTTTGCTTCCTTTTCTATCTCTTTACTGGCGTGAGCTCGGAACGCACAGCTTGGCGGAATAATTTTGTTGTACGCCCTTGCGATTCTGATAACGTCCTCGATAGAAAGATCCGGTTGATCATGAATGATAATAATCATCTCGTTGAAACTGACAGCAAGCAGTTTCTCTCGAAGGCGGTTCAGCATCGAGAGAGCCACCATCAACGGAAATGAGTTTCCGTGCAACAGAATCTCATCCCACAACAGCACCAGCTTGGAAAGTGGCAGTTCGTGGGCAAAACACGTAAGGAACCATGGAATGGCGAATAGTTCTGCATCGAAGCCGTTGTTCTTGAGATGTTTGTACAGAATTGGGTCCACATACGCAACCAATTCGTAGAACACACCCAGTAACTCTAAAAGTTTGATATGTAAATATGAATTGAATTGACAAGGAATTTTTTGGTACCTTTAATCACTTCCGAGTTATCTTTGAGGTAAAACTTGTGGCAGTATTTGTTAGCAAATTTGTGAAAACAAGCATATGCAATATCTAAAATCATCATTTTCAAAACTACAAAAAACTACTAGCAAAATCTCACGTGGTTTTCCCATGTTTGCCAGAACAAACGGAGTGGCAAGAGAGTCGCATCCTTGCCAGTAGACAAAATTCTCGTGCTCCGTCAGCAGCTGCCATCCCTTCAAAACCTTTCGGAGATCTTCTTGAATTGCCGGTGTTGTCATGAAGCTATCGTATTGATGACATCGAGGGATATCAACTTCCAGCTGACGGTCACTGGAATGAGCAGCGAGAATGTCCAGGTTTTGGTATTTTCGCCAATCCGCAGGTGTCACTCTGAGAAACTCTTGCCAGGCTGAAAAAGAACAGGTTTCACAGAGTTTTGTGTTATTTCAATGCTGTTTCTAGCTTGATTTCAACATAAGTTACTTACCACGTGGTCGCTGAACCTTTGTCATCACAATTCTGGCCGCCGAATCAGCCAATCCGTAAACCGCTGTTCCATTCAGCAAATGCTCCAATGTCAGCATGTTAATGGATGTTTCATACAATATATTTGAATGGTTGCAGATTTTGTTGTTGACTCCGACGTTTTTGTGAGGTTGGGCGCGAATCTCTTGATCGTTTTCTATCCGCTAAAAGCACAACGTTCAATTCAAAAGTGGACATCTGTTTGTAAAGAACTCACATCCTGAACTCGAGTTCTAGGCATTTGAAAAACGCCCGATTGGAATGTTGACTGAGTGATTGATGCGTCATCTTCCTCAGCAGTTACGTGATGATAATCTTCGAAAAGGATACTTGGATACGAGGAGATGGGCGCGTGATTCTGGATAATTCCTTTCTTGAGAAGAATGACTTCCGGGGATGAACCACAGATTTTCCATAAATCAAATGCGTTTGTCATTGGCATTCTTTCAAATCCCGAGCTTTTCTTTTTTCCAACACTTTCTAAAGTAAATTTGAACTAGGAAATCTTTGAGTGTCACTTACTTCTCAGCTGTTCTCGCAACTCTTCCACAGTCTTAAACTTTGTCTCAAAGGTTGGCATTTTGGCAGTTGGCTTCAGTTCAGATCGGATCGTTTCCGCCACCTTCCGAATTTCCGGTCGTTGAGTGTGATCCAATCGTAGGCATTCTGTGATACACGTCTTCAACCAAACCAGCTCGATAGTTTCACGGATAATGTTTTTTGCTGAGAGGAGTGTCATGATCTCCTCCATTACATCACCTCCAAGTGTATCGACTTTGTTCAGGATGTCGGAATATTCTGCTTCATTTAAGACTTTCTCAAAGTTGACGTTCTGAAAAATGAAACAATGAAAACTGAGCAAGAGTTCCATTTAGAATAGCAATTTACCAGGTACAACTGCAGAAAGATTAATCCGACTGCCCAGATATCCGATTGAAACATGGTGTCGCAAAATGGGCTTTCATCATGTAATAATAGACGTTCGGGTGACAGACACAATCCATCGTTCACTGGGGAAGCAATGTCTTCTCCATAGTTGGTGAGAAACCTAAAATCGTAGCCAAATAATTGAAATTGTTGATGTCTTGATCAAAAAATCTTACGGGAGGCCGTATCCGGAAAGTTTCACTGTTGATTTCTCATCCTTCTCCACGTGGAATATGGTGCTGGCGTTGAGCATGCCATGCATGATTCCCTGCTTATGCAAGTATTCTATGGCTTCCACAATGTTTAGAATTATCTGTTCCTTGTCTGCAACCGATAACGAATGCAGTTCAAGGGCGTCTGCCAAGGTTTCCCGATGGTGTTCTTGAAGAACAATAACCAAATCTCTAGCTTAAAAAATCTTGTTTAATTTGAGATTTTTAAATCAAAATCACAATCTTACCAACAACAGTCTCACTAAAATGGAGGTACTGAGCAAGATTTTCGTGTTGTAGGCATAACAGAATCGGAAACCTTCCTAGCATCTGTTTTGACGGAGAAGCCACAGGAAGACCATTAGTGCACGTTCGACCGTCTTTCTCTTCGGCGCGGAGGATAAATCCCGAGAAGAATGGAAAGTCTTCCATTCTAAAAAAGAAAAATCATGAGCATATCAAAAACTGATCTGCGCAATTAAATGCGAAAGAAAAAACACGTTATCAAGAGGAAACGTTTCATAAATTGCCTTGTTTAATTGAAATATGCCTCCAAATAATCAAAAATCAAAGATTGGGCCAAAAAGAGGACGCAGAAACAAAAAGATAAACACAGGACCGTGCGGAACAAGGTAGAAAAGGTCCGTTGGCCAACGGGTTGCGCAAACGCGCCCCATCGCACACGCTACTTTGTGGACTGCTTATTTTTCAGTTTTTTGCAATTTTCGACCGTTTAAAGTTGACTTTTAGAGGAAATGATATCTTTTTGGTCATTTTTAGGGGGTTAAAGTATCACAAACTATTTTTCCTCGCGAGAAATTACCTGATTTAAGGTTTTCTGAACAAAATGTGAGATTTTTTAGACAAAATATTTTTTAGAACATGGTTTTAGTAATGCACCAATGTTCAATACTCGATAGGTTTCAATCAATGATATGATGTGAATTGAAAACATGTCAAAGGAGCTTTTTAAAAAAAAAAATCTGCGTTCGGGGGGAATCGAACCCCGTCGAATGCTTGGAAGGCATCCATGCTGACCATTACACCACGAACGCACACTTACTCAGTGATCGGCCGCCAGAGATAAAGAAGCGACCAATGACGAAAAGTTCTATCTTTCCTGTTTCCTCCGCCGCGGCGCCGGCATTTTATATGCATTAATGACACAAGTTTCCATCTCCGTTGTGGTCTAGTGGTTAGGATTTATGGCTCTCACCCATAAGGCCGGGGTTCGATTCCCCGCAACGGAATACTTTTTTGTCATGATTCGTAGACCCTTTTCTATCAACTTTTTCCTATGACTCATCAAGAGCTTGCGGTATACCAGGATTTGTGTTCAGTTACCAACTTCCATCATCGGTTCTTTGAAAAACCGAATCAGAATTGATTTTCGTATAGTGGAATCCCTTCGGGATACCGGCACTGTCTGGGCAAGATTGGGGAGGGTTATGAATGTTTTATATACTGAATCATTCCATTTTTGGTTAGTGCCGAGTGAATTGCACACCTAGATGGAGAATTGTTAGAAGATACAGAAAGAGGTTACTGGGGTATTAGACAATTCTATGTCAATGGTTATGAAATTCTAGTAAAGAACACAGCCTATCTAGAGAATTCGACTGGGTTTTGAATTGATGTCTTGGAACGGAGTGCACAATCACACAATTATCGGACGTTTTCAGAGGGTGTGGAATCGACGCTCGAGGAATGCCATGTCACGGATGAGTTGTTGTAGACAAGGGAAGACTCTCCACAGGGCTGAAATTCAAAATTATGGAGCTCATGGAATAAAGGAACAAAAAGGGAGGAGAGAGATAAATCAAACTCACCACAGATGATCGGAACGTTGATTGTAACCAAAAAGACCACGAAGAGACATCCGGCAAGAGTGTTTTGTTCTGCCACGTAGCAAGTTAAGCCGTACAATACTATTTCAACAACGACCAGGACGCAGCGAAGGATAAGGAACAGTTTCTGCGACTTTCCCTTGCGAAGAGCAGCAGCACTTTTCTTACGGTAGAACATGTTCCAGGTGTTCTTGGAGAAGCCAAGGCTTAGCAGAATGTGACATCCGACGACGAACATTGTGAAGAGAGTGAGGAGACTTTTTTCCGAATGAATCACAACGGAGCTGACAATATAAGTCAGGAGGTAGACCGTATCGAATCCCAACGCCGCTGTGAACTTTAGTTTCAAAGTGGTGTGTCGTCCGGTGATTTTAATCATTAAACGACGGAACTGGTCTTTGGTAAGAAACTTTGGATGAATTACATATGTAGACTCCATGATGAAAAGGAGAAAACTGTGAGCTAATGGGCAAAGTGAAAATGAGAAAAGGGTGGGCGCCGCTCCAATCAGAAACTCGCAGCATTCCCGAGGGAGCTTGTGCCATTTAATAAAGGCGGCAACCCCCTTCTATGAGGTGTTGTAGATGAACTGAAGAACTGATGGGAACACGTCTGTAAAAATAGAAAATAAATCCATGAAGAGGCAAAACCAATGTTTTCAGATGTCGACTGGTCACTTTTGTAATGAAATTTGTTTACGAATTTATGAATTTAAAGTTGTTCGTCGTTCATTCCATTTAGGATTTTCAAGTTGGACTTTCAGAAAATACATATCAGAACAATTGGTCTGACTGTCTTGCCTTTTCCTTGTTGGTGGTCCCCATTGTTCGTAAATACGAAAAACGTAATTCTTTCGAAACTTGGTTCTTAATCATCGAACTTTAAACGCGAGTGATCACACGCAACGTTTCCTATGCCTTGATTTTCTGAACACCTATGATAACCTATCATTAGCAGACACATATCCCGAAAAGCTGTCTACCTCCAGATCACACGACCAAAAGTGTTGTCATTCAAGTTCAAAGCACGTATTTACCATCAAAGACCAGTTTTGCAAGAGAAAATTGATGATTTGGTTTTCACGAGAATTCCGTAGCCTAAATTATAATCGAATTAGCGTTCGTTTTATGATTTCATGCTTTCTGAGTTACAAAACTGAAACCCCGCCCATCGCGAGGATTGGACTGGAGCAAGGAGGCAGATTTAAGATTTTTTGAACATTTTCGAAAAGTTAGTGCTGAGAACACACTGGCTAGTGAAGCAACGGTAGACTCATGGTGTTCGAAATTTAGCAAGAAAGACACAAA
The DNA here is from genome assembly GCA_900536345.3 of Caenorhabditis sp. 39 LS-2015. Taxonomy (NCBI): domain Eukaryota; kingdom Metazoa; phylum Nematoda; class Chromadorea; order Rhabditida; family Rhabditidae; genus Caenorhabditis; species Caenorhabditis waitukubuli. The sequence goes on along the minus strand of LR567560.1, from coordinate 38,535 downwards.
GTGCTCACGCAACACCTTGATGTAATTTTAAATACAAGCACACAGATGGTTGATTACTGTTAGAACAAATGATATGATGGATGAGTCAATAGACCATGCTCAGATCAAAACGCAGTTCATCAACGCTACTCTCACAGTGTTCTGATCACTTCCCGATTAACATCATACTCCTGAGACTATGCGCTAGACATACGAATTCCAACAACGGTAGTGTTCTCTGGGATAATATCCCACTTGATATATCATACCTGTAGAGTTTTGAGTGATCAATACCTCCCGGCAACGGAAATCGTAAGAAAACAAGTTTTTTGCGGGAGTTTATTTTGAGATAGTGGTTGCATACATGAGAGATAGAGATTAAGATACGGAGCGTTATAATGACAGGTTGGAGGAGCAGCATGGAAAAGGAAAAAATTCTGTAGGCTTTCAAAATCTTTCAACTGGAGAGACAGTTATGGTGTTCAATTCTAACTTTTTTGGAGAGATGAACTCGACCGATTGCAGGAATCGTTTCAGAATTCTTTTGTAGACCATCGCAAGCCCTAAACGTGTTTGTATGCCACATCTCAAAGGTTGCCTGATATGAACTCACCAATGCAGTAAGCAATGTTGTGGGCCACGAAAACGCCGACTGTGACGACTTGAAGTGCTTTGTGCTTCAGCGACGCGAAGTAGCAGACGATTGCGATTTCATAAATACAGGGAGCAGCTCGGAGGAGACAAATCAGCACGATGACACTTGTTCGAACGGCTTTCACAAAAACCGGTGGTTTCCAGAAAGCCAAGGCAGCAACAGCCCACTGGAGAACTGCCAATAGTCCGTGGATCCCCATGAATATCCAGATATGGTATCCGATGGATAAAGTTGCACATGCACAACTTTTGATGACGTCCAAATCGCTGTTTTTGCAATCGTCTTGAGATCCCAAGGAACGGGAAATCTGCTGAACGCCAAAGAATGAAACGACGGATAGCGAATCCATTGTTGCGGCAACGCCGAATGCCAGAGCACTGTGCTTCTTCAGTTTCTGATTCTTCTTCAGTGCTTGGGTATAGGTTTCGTTATTGATGAACTCCGGCTTTCCAATATACTTGGGCATTTCCATGAATTGACAGAGTTTGGGAGAGAAAACAGCTAGGGGTGGGGTGGCGACTGACTGAAACTTTGGGAGAGAGGCAACGCCATTCATTGGATGATAACCCCTGGGGAGCTAGAGGTGGCTCCCTTTTATTAGCTCCGCCCATTTGGCTTGAATTCCTACTACGATAAAGAGGAAAGAGACTGACTCCAAGATTTTGTTGAAACCTGAAATAAAAAGTGAAAGAAAAAGAAGTAACTGTACACTGGCCTGGTGAACAGTAGCGTCACACCATAATTCAAACTAAATGCACCAGGTTTAATAGTGCTTGTTTGTAATCTTCAATCAGATACTCCCCCTTTTTCATCTCGATCCCCTAATCAAGTATCAGCCTGAAATCCGTTCCCGTTTTGACGATGAGTTTAAGCTGTTCGTGAGGTGGTGAGTTTGAGTTTCTCTTTTCGTAACCGCATTCCGAGGAAAGGAGAGTGGCGTCAACATCGACGGTTGTCAAGGTAACTGGAAGCGATGGACGCAGGGCGTCAGAAAACAGCAAATTCGACAGCGTGGATAACCGAAAAAACAGAAAGTGATGAAATAGAAGCACAAACTAACAAGGGGCTGGCAGAACTGTTAGGGGGGAATCAAATAAATGGCTGTAAGTTGAGCTTGATCTTCACGGTTTTGTAAATGACTTAACAATCAGCTAGTTGCTCAAATAGTTTATTGATTCAAACTTTGACGTTATTCAATACCATTGAAAAGTATTAAGAAAAAAGATTTGTAGTAAGAACAGTACTAGTTATACGGTGGAGGCGACAATATATCATGGTTCACATTGTGTGAACGAGAACTGTATAGTTGTCAAATAAGCTCCCTAAGACGTTCACAAAAACATGACGTGCTGTGGAACGGTGTTAAAATGAGAATGACAGTAGCTGACGGTAATCATAGTAAAAAGAAGTTTACAGGGTAGGGACAAATACAGATGCACGAAGGATAAAATAAAACATGAGGAATATTAAAAAGCAATGCTACTTTAGACAATTGTTTCTCCGATTGGATTCGAATACGCGCCTTGTTCCAGCTCAGATTGTCTACTTATTATATCACTGCTTATGATATAATCTTGTGCAAATACTTTATAGATGTAGAATAGTCCTGAAATTCCAGGTATCTAGATGCAATTTCAAAAAAGAAAAAACGAACCAGAAACCATGCAGATATTGTGTACTGTTGCGTAAACAAAAAACTTCAGTGAATCAGGAAAGAAAACGTCTTTCAGAAAGATAACGATTCCGAGATAGAGGAGAATCCTGATCCCAATGCATTTTCCACCAGGAATGAATGCTTTTTTCATGGTGCGAGTTTCAAATGTCCAAATCATTGATATCGCTTTCCATTGTAACACGAAATTGAGCATTTGGAGCATCACGAAAGTATTCGCAAAGGATCTTGACAATACTGGCAATCCTTCAATTTTCGGGTGCAGTATGAGGACACAAAGAACGACGTATAAAGAATCAAAAAGAACTGCACAGCGCAGAGAGTTTCTGATCCATTTACGTAGTTCCGAACATTTTTCTTGGGTCCAATTCAAATGGGACGGGCTGAAGACATGTGGAAGCACATTCATTGTAGTGGGCATAAGGAGAACGGCAAAAGAGCTGACTGAGCTCCGATGAATATGTGAAACGGCAGGCGCCTAACGCGCCCGTTTCATAATTGGAACTTCTCCAGGGTATTATCAGGAAGCTTTTTTCTCGGAGAGAGTGGGATGTATGTATTGATTGGAAAAAAACTATACAACAAAGTTTCACAATTTATTTTTCCTCCTGTGCAATAGAGAACAGAAAATCATCCCAGTTATCAGTTTCTGACTGGTACCACGTTTGCCAATACCCACAAACTTTGTTGCACTAGTCATGTTTCGTTTTTCATACAGTCTAACAACAATTTATTCTTTCCTTACGTTGGTTGATCAAGTTGAAACTGTGCATTTTGCTGCATCTATCAGTTCCTGCCTTCATAGCGTGTGCGGCGTGAATCACACTTATTTACTATTATAACGAAGCGCTAATCAAGCCAGATCTCTAGAGAAAGAAGCTGGCCGGAAAACGAGAATGATCGTTGTGCGGATAAAAACACTTAAAGAACCCGGTGCTCACATGGATAGCGTAGGTGTTCAGAAAAATAAGACAGAGAGACTTTGAAGTTGGGGGACTGAAAAAAAGAACACTGGAATTGGTATTTGCATCTGGATGATGATCCACATCAAACTCATACCGCTAGTGCTTAACCTAGTTATGAACCAAGCTATAGGAAGGATTTCATTGTTTTTTAATTACGGTTTTCATCCGCGCCCGAAACTTGTTGACTGTATCTCTGCTTCCAGGAAGGATTGTGAGTTTCAATAGTCAATTGGCTCTACTGGGGACAAACTATTCTCCTCTCTCTCTCCCTTGCACTACCTCTCTTCCCCGTTCTTCCTATCTTTTTTTGAATAAATCTCTTCTCAGTCATCGACCCATTTTCTCAGTCACATCATAGTCTTCTAGAAATCATGTCTTTCCGTTGTATTCATATCGAAAGGGTGCTACGACACCGCTGGCAACCCGCCACTTATATTCTCTTCGTCTTGGTTCACCGCTACCAAGGTATAACAGCCGACGACGATTTTCTTCTTGATGTGAGCGGATTTTTTGATATGTCACGAAAACGGAAAGGGAAAACGGTGCAGCGATAACTTATCAGGAACGGGAAACACATGAAACTCAATGAAAATTCATTTTTATCGGTAACGGAAGTCAACCAGTTCGTCAAGTTCAAGAAACTTGCTGACCACGGTTTTCAAGTTCCAAGAATATTTGGTGGCAATATCCGTATTTGGTCTGATTTAGATCATGTCCGGGCCGGGGAATAGTGACCGATACCATTTCGTAGAAGGATCCATTCCTCATTTGAGGCTGAGCGAATCCTGGGGTAAGGCAAGGACTCGAACTCGTGGTCCCTAGGCTGCCAGTGGTCACCACTACCCACTAGGCTACCGACACCTTAGGAATTACAAATTCGTTTTCTGGCGAGGCTGTGTGCATGTTCAAAAAAGGAAATCCCATGAACTGGAAATCTTTGAACCCAACTTTTTATAATGCTAACTCAATGTGAAACAATTGAGGCATATAAAATTCCAGACGAGTAGCTTCTGAGCAAGAAGTTTATTTGAAAATATCAATTTTTCAAAATTCACAGTGCATATGCAGAACCTTGCATTTTTTTTTTAAATAACGTAAAATTAACTTTGAGAAACACTTTCATTAGGTATTTTCAAACTCAAAGACCTCTACGTTAAAATTTACCCACTTCCAGTTTAGTGTGTGACCTCACTTAAAGTTGTTCAAGAGCTCAACTGTTCAGCACAAGGATCACACATCATTTCAAGCCATGTCACGAAACTCCGCCCTTACAGAGAACGGCAGGGCTGAATGGGCGGCGCTGTCCCCAGCGAACACGAATCCTTTTCATTGCACGCTTCGTCAGTTTGTCGCTGTCCTCCTATATTCAGCTTGGAGCTTTTAGCAACATGTTTGCAATCACAACTAGCAGAATAAACCCCAGATTCTTAAACGAGACCCAAGCAAAAGTCCCCATAAGAAACTTTGAAAAACGTCAAAAGTGGACCAAAATTTGGCTCGTTGCGGATGGAGTTTCTGACACCCTATTCACCGCGGGCTTTGGTGGAATGGCGATCGTCAAGTCATGCTCTCAACCTTTCCTGATGCAAACCAAGATCATCGGATTGGCCATGTCGTCAGTATTGCTGTTATCCCTGGTTGCCAACATCTGGGTCATCACTTTCATGCTTAGGCTCGAATCCGAATCCCTGGTCAAAGAATCCAGAAGAAAAATGTGGATATTCATCATCCACATGCTGATCGTCGGTATCATCATTGCTGGATGCGTCTTCAGCAGCGAATCACTTTTCAACCAACTGGAAGTGATTGTCTACTCCGTCGTTGCTGGCTTGCTCCACCTTCTGATGGCAACTGGTAAGCGATGAATAAATAAATCGGAAGTAGAACTCAACTTTCAGGAGTTTTCTACAACAACGCCAACCGGATCACTGATCTCATCCAAATGAGAAAATACGTCAATGAGATTCCGTATTTCCACTAATGGATCCGTTTGTCTTTTGCTGCTCCTTTGAGCATAATTCTTTCTCATACATAGTTTCACTCTCAGTTATCTTCATTATTCACCTCTCCCCTCTTTACTTCCTCTTTAAATTTGCTATCTCCCATGTTCCAGATAATCAAAAAAAAATAAACTGATATCATTCCGCAGACAAGGTAATCACGAATTGAGCAGGGTGTTGGAACACATCAGGCGCTGAGTTCCAAGCGACTATGAGACTATAACTCATCAAGGGAGTTCTATTTTCCAAAAAAATAGAACTCGTCATCCTAACTTGCTTTGATAAAGAATTCTCAAAATTATAGCTTTGCATGAATGAACTCTGCTCAAGCCATGCTAAAATTGAATGGTGTGTTCGTGATGATGAACGAGTTCAGTTAGAGATCAAAGTACTAGGAAAAGTAATTTCAAGGCATAGAAGCCTATAGGGCATACGGTCAATAGGGAAAAAAACAACATTCACAGTAGTAAGGTCCGAAAAAGAACTGACCTTTGAATATAATGTTTGATTGAAGTTTTTTTTAAATCCTTTTTGCTCGATATATTCCCATCTTTTGAGGCCATCTATAAATTTGAATGTCTTTTTTCAAACAAGTAAGAGAGGAAAAATAAGAAAAGGAAAACTGAAAAGTGTGGACATCCGATTTCCAAGTGAAAGTAGTATCTAAGCTAACACCACCATGAAAAACAAAAATTTGCTTACCCAACATGCCATTGGAAAGCGCGGCACCCAACAGCACCCTGTGGTTTTTGCAAATGTACAAGGGACCTGTGAGGGGCAGCGGTGGTAGGTGAGATCAAGGCTATGATTAACAACAGGTGGTCTAAATCCTTTAATTTGAAAGGGAAAGGATCGAGAAATTGGTGCGGCTTGCAGTCGGCATTTTGAAAATATAAAAGGGTTCGGAAGCAGATAAAGAAGCTTCAAAACAATTTGTTATTTGTTTTATTAAATCCTCGGTAATTCGAAATCAATAAAATAACTGCTTCTTACTGCAATAGAACTGTTTCTATTGCTTTCGGAATGTTTCTCATCAGGAGAAGCTCACTAGCTTACACTTTATCACAACTTTATACAAAACTAGTTTTTTTTTGCTTCACAGCGTTAAGTCAACAGCGCAGCGCCAATCGTGATTATCTTCACGATTGCCCTTGGAGAATCAACGGGAAAAAAAATTTCGGGTTCAGTTGGCGGTAGACATAACTTTTTCATTTTTAAAACAAATTCATAATAATGTAAACGTTTATTTTGGGAGTTTATAAGAATTAAACCCGAAATGAAAGTGAAGAGTTCGTTGGACAAAAAAATCACATCTTAATAATAATCTCCGTTTTATTTTATTGAGCTTGACTGATGTTTTGCATTGATTGTTGGTACTGCATCATCTAAAAAAAATTGTAAGTGCATAATTAAGCATTTCTTTGTAACTTACCATTTCCGGATTGCAAGGTGGAAAGTTCATTCCCATCGGGAAATTTTGAGACCCTGGCATCATCATCTGATACGTATTCATTATTCCCGGAAAGCTGTTTGGAATCAGGAACGGACTAGTTGTGATAGCAGCGGCTGCAGCAGCAGCCATATTCCGTCTCGCATCACCAGCCTGTTCAAGATCCCTTGCCTTGGACTTCTTGTAGCGGATTCTCTTGTTTCCAAACCAGTTGGACACCTGAGCCACGGTCATATTGCACCGATGAGCCAACGAGTGTTTCATCTCCTCCGTTGGATATGGATGCTCAAGATTGCTTCTGAAGTAGTCGTTGAGAATCTCCGTCGCGTTTTTCGGAAAGTTCTTCCGCTTTCGACGAGCATCGCAATAACGCTTTTGAAGATTAATGACAGCTTCACAGGCTGACTGTTTCAGTTTCAAAGGGATTTGGTAAAACTTGCTGGCTACAAGTTGAGCCACTTTTTCAATTTCCTGGAAAACAAAAGTTTATATAAGGCGGACGATTTAAAATTTGTGGTATCCTATTTCAACTCAAATTTCATAAACATTTCACAATGTTATTCAAATTGTATACAAAACTTAGCGCATTCAACTGACTAACCTGCTGAGCAATTGGCCGGAATTCGGATTGACGGCGCACAATTATCTGTACAGTACTTGAGAATTCTTCTTGCTTCTGAAGAAGGAGGTTATATTATATTTTTTATTTGATCACATTTTATCCTTTCTCACCTTGGCAACTTCCGTCATTCTCTCCTCATAACATTGGCGCACTTGCACAAGTTTCTGTCGGTACTCTTCTTGCTCACTTCCCACAACTTCACTAACAAGTGCATGACTGACATCAGGGCCGATCATGCCTCTAGCACGGAGCATATTGTCAAAGCGTTCATTCTTTTCTTTGTTATGCATATCATCTCTCATCATGTTGTGAGAGAGTGCCGTTTGTTCCTTTTTCTCACAAAGAATTTCGTGAAGAGCTTGGCGCATCGGGTTCATTTGAATTTGATGCTTTCTGCAATGGAATAACTTCAAATTTTAATAAAATTTTAAAAGGAACTGAGACATGGTTTTTAAATCTCGAGATATTTTTTTGCGACCTTAAGATAAGAATCAGAGGAAGTTGCAAGTTGACCCTCAACGTGCTTATTTGAGAATTGCGTAAGAAGCAATATATATAGGATTATATGACTTTCTAACAAGTTGCGACTCAACTTATCTTTTACGATCTTAATACCAATGCTACACGGAAATTGGGAAGCCAAGCATGTCGGTTTCTTTTCAAAACTGTACTAATAGTCAAAACTCACATGTTCTTCATGAGCAACTCGTTTTCATGTGGGCTGTCAAATATCTTTTCAACTTCGGCAAGTAGATCCATGATAGGGCGAGGGCCCATAAGTTCCGTCATTGTTCAGGTATTACTGGAATTATCAATGAAAGATAGGCAAAGGGGTCGATTATGAGACTAAAAATAATAATAAAAATTAGAACAACAAGTGTGACAAGGCACAAAAAACTGAGAACAAGAGAGACAAATGACGAGAATATGACGGATGATCTATCTGCACGTTCATGTGGTGTAATGGTAGGATTAGCAATGTGTTGGTTTCCTATGGATCGATAAAACGATCACCCTACTGTATCTGCGTGCTCTCTCCAGGTACGCGCAACGCAACACAAGGCATAGCACACAGAAGGGGTCATCTGTTGCGTCACTCTCGTCGGTAACCGAGGAGGTTCACTTTGTGTGCGACGTCGTTCGCACTCTTTGGAAGGCCCTTGTCTCGTCATCCTATGTGCAGTTAATATGTGCAGTTAATCTTCTTATTAGAGCACACCACACCTCACCTCATTCTCTCATTTTGCCGTCTGATTTATTATCGCATTAGCGGTTTTCTCTCTTGCGCGCATATTAAGTTAATTCTGCTTTCAAGATTTTAATCTATTAATCTCTGAGTTAATTGTTTTGTTTTTACTATTTTATTAGTTTGTTAGGGTTAGTAGATAGTGTTAAGAGTTAGAACGTCAGTAAACAGAAACAGAAAAAGAGTAAGTAACTCTAGATGTTATCTAAGGTTTATCATTTACTCTCACCTCTTATAATCTTGAATAATATGCAACTAAATATAGACTTATCTACTCTTAGAGTTAGCAATCTTGGAGGTGTTAATATGCCAAAGCAACAATTCCAAAGTGAATACCTTTTGACTAACAACGAACTAGCTTAGTACTACCCCCTAATCGAACCCACCTCATCGATCACTTTGTGTCACATTCTTCGACTGCCTCTTTTTTTTCACTTTTCCCATGTTCCAATCTGCTGTCTGATCTTATTTAATTTGATCATTTTGAATTTTGCCAATGGATGACGAAGATAGTGATAGTTATACTAATTGGGTGTTACAATGGAAACCTTCTAGTATTGTTAGTGTTCGCGGATCATAGGACATTGTTTCAAAACAAAAAAATAACAAGGGAAAATTAATAGAATTGATTCACACCTGTCTATGGCGGTTCTATGACACCTAAGTGTGTCCTTGGTTTTTGTAATCTTGTTCGCTACAAGAGAAGCATGTTCTCTGATAAGTACATCTTGTATTTTTCTTTGATCAATCATTAATCAAATGTTTCTCCTCACTTAACAATTGTACTACAGAAAGAAATGGCCGGAATTTACCAAAATTCTATCAACAATGTGCTCTACTCAACCCCACGGCCGATCAGAAAGCCGCAACATGTCACAGAGGCAAAATCTGTGTGCCGAAACATTGGCCGTCTTCTGGAGCGATTTGAGAAGAAGAACTGTGGAGAAAGCTTTGAGGTGACGATGGACCAGACTGAGGAGCAGTTGGAATCGGAGCTTGAGTTAATGCAGAACAAGCAAGCAGAAGAAAAAAGTGAAAATGGCACGGATGAAGTAGATGGAATTAACAGGACGGAAACGCAAAAGGTGTCCCCAAGTGGATTTCACTTTGCGAACTCTTTTGGTCAAGACACAGTTATTCACAAGAATACTGAGCCACCAACACCAATTCACGAATACGCCGAGAAATTTTGCACTAAAGCAAACTGCTTTCTGAAAACCTGCCAGGAAGCCCCGGACACCAGCCTTGTTGAGACCCCGATCCTCCGAACACTTTCCCGCCAGAACTCGGGTTATGAGCAGTTCAAGTCGCGATGTGATACGGATTCTGCGAAGACAAGCACGCCAACCACGCCACGAAGAATTCTGAGCAAGCCTGTGAGTGGAAGACGTCTTTTTGATTCAAGCGATGAGAAAGATATCAAGCCGAAGTTGATCACACAATCGGAACCCAGGGCACTGAAATTGCCAACCCAAAACGAGTTCATGCCACTTGTGGAGACTCCGATCCTTCGCGCATCTTACCCAAGACAGACATCTGGCTACCGGTTGTTTAAGGATATTTGTGAGGAAGACGCTGCTACTACATCACTCCTCTTTAAGTTCCTCGACAATGATGCCAGCGGAGTCTCAGCTTCTATGCCAAAGTAGGTTTCAAAACAACTTTCAGCTTACAAATTATTTTTTTTCAGCTCCCCTTGCGTCAAGAAGACGATCAAATCAGTCAGCGCTTCGAAGCCATCTACCCCGTCCGCCAAGCAGGTCACAACTCCACTCCGCCCAAAGCCTGCATCGGCTAAAGTTGTTTCGAAACCGCGCCCAAGTTCAACATACTCCAACTCATCTGAAGAGTCGGATGCGTCTAGTGGGAACGACTTCCCAAACAAGACCGCCAGAAAGGAAGTGCTGGCGGCCAGTGCAGAGTTTAGCCAGTGGGAGTCTGAACGTAAGTCGTCAACCGCATAGTAACTTTTATTAACTTTTGTGCTTTCAGAACTTCGTGTCTGCGCAGTTGGCTCAGCTCAATGTCGACTGAACATTCTCAAGGAGACCCAGAGAACGGAGAGAAGTGACGATGTGGAAGCTGTCATGGAGATCTACCGTCAGTGTTCGCAGTCGAGTGTTCGAATCCCGGCTTTGGATACTTTGTGTCTCGCTCTGGTCAGCTTGAACAACAATGTTGCCGACCAGGAGCTCACCGAGCACGAGAAGTACGCGGCGTTCAAGTATGCAAAGAAGTTGCAGCAGAATCAAGCGTAAGCTTCTCTATTGTTTTTGTTTTTTTTGTTTGTATTTTCTGTTTAAAATCTTTAATTTATTCTGCCTACCTTTCCCCATATTTGCAATACCATTTGCAATCGGTTCTTCAATTTTTTAATGACAACGCCTCGGGTGCCAAACGAGTTTTCTTTTATTGCTTTCGTTTATTTGTTTCACAGAAGAAGTTTTTTTTGCATTATTCGATTAACTTTTAATAAAGTTTATACTGCTTCAATGTTTCTCTATAATTGAATAGCCAGAACACATTTTTAATCTTTGCATAGATTGGTTCATTAGCAGGCAAAATGCGTTAAACAGAATTTTGGATTAACAGATACGGAGACAATGAAAACTGTAACAAAGAGAAAATGCTTCCAGAGTTGCAATTCTGAAATTTGAAGTGTTATAGGTTTCTTTGAAGAAATGTGTGAAGCAAAACTGTAAAATGACAGAGAATGGGAAAAATGAATGGGAATTCATAAAATTACTGAACAATACAATGAGGTCTAACTAATGGAAAGTACTACATGTTTTTAAGTACATGTGTCACTTGAAGTTTATTGTCACATTTTTCGAGAAGAGGACATTCGAAAAATTTATTCTGCAGATCAAAATTTCATAAAATTGGGCATACAACAAAATAACGGTTATATTCCAGGTGGATGGGATCCCTGTTCAGTAAGAATTCCAGATTGTGTTGAAACGTGTGTTGTGTTACAGGCAGGCTATTTTTCAGCAGGCTATATGGAAGAACACTGCTACAAACTACAAATCTTTCTTCTGAAAAATAAACATACAATTTTTTTTACATTTTCCTTCGACTTTTGAAAAGCGTTATCTTCGAAAACTTTCCAACTAAGATCAACAGCACAAAGCTGCCGTTTTCACTGAATCTTCCCGTTTTCTTGTTATCCCGCCTTTTCAGTAAAACTGTGATATAATTTGGAAATGCGCATTCGAGGCCAAGTTATAATTTGGTTTGTCATTCAAAATACGTGTGCTATTATGGTTTGAGCTTGTTCTCGCGCTAGTTCGTCACGTCTTAGAATTCAATTTTCTGGTTTAAAAAAATCATATTTCAAGCACGTAAAAACGTTTTACTTTGAACGTTATGATCTGACCTATATATAACTGTTTCTTATTAAGATATCCCTCTAAATAATGGCTCTCAATTATTTTCCTTCATGTTTTTCTAAACCACTCAAATCTTTTGAAGGGTGTCAGTTTTAACAATCACTTTCAGAACATGACTGCGGATGAATGGTATCAGGCACTTCTCACATATTTTTGTCCATTTTTCATGGGACTTTCAATTTGTACTCAACTTACTCTACTTTATGTAGTTTTCTTCCACTCTCCAAAAAATTTGAGCATAATGCGTGGTTTCATTATAAACGCTAGCATTTTTCAAATCGGAATGATTTCTGTAGCTTGTTTATCACAGTTCCGACAAGTATCTAATGCAGTTCCAGTGGAGATGAGATGCTACGGACCTGTCTGTCGGCATTTTGAAGCTTATATTGGGTTTAGTCTTTATGAAATTGAACAGGTAAAATAGAAATAGTTAAATGATAAAACTTGCTTCTAGGGTTGCGCGGTTACTGGTTACATGTCCATCGTCTCTATATTATACCTAAAATATGAAGCTGGTAAGAGTCCCGACTTGAAATCAAAAAGAATGAAATTCAACATAGTTTTGATACATGTTCCAGCAGTTTTGTGTTATGTGAGTGAGTCATTGATCTACAGTACCGGAAAAAAGATATCATATTTTGGTGCACTATGTAATTTTTTTACTATTTCTATCTCCAGAACGGTATGAGATATTGAAAAAGTGTCAACTGCAAAGTTGCGCGAAATTTCAAGGGCTACAACTTTGTAGTTTACAACTTTTTGATACCTTTTACCGTTCCGGACATAGAAATGGTAGAAAAATTATATAGTGCACCAAAAAATGATATCTTTTTGTCCGGTACTGTAATTGTTTTTCACAAATTGGTGCAAAATATTTCAGATTGCCGAAATAGCTACAGTTTACACGGTAGCAATGCCAGAAGAGACTAGAAAACACTATTTAGAAGTGAACAAAAACAACACTAACTACGCAGTTTTTGGAAGCACGTTGACAAATTCAGTCAGTGCTGTGAACTTATTGCTATTGTCACTGGTTTTGTTTCTTGTTCCGCTTTTTGGAATGTGGTTGAGAACGTAAGCTTGAAAACTTGTTTGGTACTGAAGCGATTTTCAGAAAAACTTTTCGCCAAATCAATTCACACTTTAACAGCTCGTCTGCACTCACCAAAAACCAAACAAGACTATTTGTAAAAGTTGGACAATTATTTTACTTGGTACATTTACAGTAATCTTCCAGGGTTTTACAATCCAAGCAACTCTACCTATACTTTGTTACGCGCCAATATTTATGGTATATTATTACTGCATCGTAACAAGTCAGAAAAATAACTTGTTCAAGTTCAACACCTTTTTTTCAGAAACTGAAGTGCTGTTCCAGCAGTACTTTATAACTCTCGTACCAGCTTTTCCCACAGTGTTTGATCCTTGTATAACAATGTATTTTGTAGCACCATATCGTAAAAAAATCAAGAATTGGTTGCGAATTGGTAGCGAGTCTACGTTGGTTGCATCGACGCAAAATAATTCTACTTAAAGTTATTTTTATACAATATTTGATCCAATTTCCGACATTTATAAATTTCACATATTTTGCTTCATCTGTCATTGAACTTTTCCGCTTTCAATTAAGTTTAACTGATAATCTGCGTTGGCTACCCATCGCTCTTACGCTCTCCTATTCATTCCGTTCCTTCTTTCCTTCTTTCCATCTCAACAAGCCCACACACACCCGAAACACATCAGTGTGGAGAATGGAATACTCGCACGATGTGTTGTCGGTCGTTGCTGTGTGTGTGTGGCTGTGTGTGGCTTTGTGTTTCTGTGTGCGGCCGTGTGCGGCCGTGTGCGGCTGTGTGTGGCTGTGTGTGGCTTTGTGTTTCTGTGTGCGGCGCGGGGAAGCTGTGTGGCTGTGTTGGTTGTGTGTGATTGTGCGTGGTTGTGCGTCTCTTTGCGTTTCTGTGTGCGGTGCGGTGAGCGGCGTCGTCGCAACGGGCGAGTCCTCCGCCATGCGAGGGTCGGGGTTGTGTGTGTATCTGTGAGTGATCGATTCTCTCTATCCATTCTGAACCTCTCATTTCCCCCAATCTCTAACAACGACAACGGATCGGTCGGCCGAGGTGCCTCTTCTCTTTGCTGCAATGTCTGCACTCTCCTGTCTCCTACAGTCTCTCTTTGCGTGCTGGCGGCGACGGGCAAGAAACTCTGGGTCTCTCGCTTTGCTGTGTCTCTAGCGAAACAGAGAGAAGGTTCCATCGGGCACTATTTCTCTGTCTCCGTCAGAGTGAGAGGGCCGTGGCCGAACATTTGCAATATGGACTAAAAACCGCAAAATGTCAATATCAACCTGGAAATTGGAAGTTTCAAGAAAAATGGTTACCATCATTAAATTCCTCATGAAAATTCCACCAGAAATGTATAAAAATTCATACAAATGTTCAAAATAATGAATAAACTTTAAAATTCGAAATGCTTATGCACAGCAATTAAGAAGGATTTTTCCCTCACTTTTGGGCTTAGGTTAGTAAGTAAGAAATTTTTTTTATTAAAGTCAAGAAACTGAAAAAAAAGGTCTGGCAAGGCGAAAAAGTCTAATCACATACCAACTGATTTTTCTTCTTGAACACTTGACTAGAATTATATCAACAAATGTATCTAATTCCGAAAACTTCTGATGTATAATTTAAAAACAATTCCATGGAATGAGCAAAATTGTTGATCACTTAACAGTCTAACATTTCAGTCCAAAACACCTGCTGAATCAAAAAGTGGATAACATCAACTTCTTTCAGAGGACTTTTTACCTCATTCAGCGAATTCGGTCAAGCACCCGTCATTTCTGATTTGATTGAATTGAATTGGCGTAACTGAATTAAGTGTTCTGGAAACCCCGGTGCTGGGCACAAAAACTAAAAATTGTCGCTGGAAAAGCTCACAAGCCTCTGCCTAGATAATGGCTTCTGATATTTACCGTGATATTCTAATTGTTTTCTATCCTGTTTTCTTCATATTATCCTTGAGTTGCCAACTATTCTTGATCTACGTAATACTCTTCCACTCCCCAAAAAACCTAAAAACTTTGAAAACTATACTAGCAAGCACTTGCTTCTTTCAAATTCTGCTGATTTTGGTGTGTTGCTTTTCACAGTTTCGGATGATTTCCACGTCAGTACCTATAGAATTACGGAGCTATGGCTTGTGTCGATATTTAGAAGCTTGGATTGGATATTCCAGTTATCAGTTGCTACAGGTGACGGTTCAACATTTTTGAACACCTGAAAAATCTAAATTTAAGTAAACATTTTTAGACTTCTGCATTCCTGAGTGGGATGACTATAATTGTGACGTTTTATTTTAAATATGAAGCTGTCAGAAGTATCGAGCTCTCCAAACTCCGAGTGATCAAGGCAATCATTTTGTTCTACTCGCCAATACTACTATCTCTGGTCTGGCAAGATCAAACAGCTCAATTCTAAATTTTTTCCATTGATTCAATTCCAGATTATGGAAATCACAATGGTCATTACTCAATCCCTACCTCCAGACGTCCGTGCCAAATACGCTGGGCTCAATCAAAATGTCTCCGAGTATTCTATAATTGGAGCACTCAGTCTAAAAACTCTGCCGAGTATAATCAACTTTGCTCTTATTTCCGGCTCCGTGGTTGTTGCTCCATTCATCAGTTTCTTTTTTCGGAAGTGAGTTGGCAAAAATTGAAAAAACTTGATTATCTTTATTACAAACTTTTGATCTTGACTTTGAACTCAATTTATTTTCAGCAAGATACTCTCACTTATCAACTCCCAGTTGGATAAGTCGTCGCAGGTGAAAAAATCACAGAACCGGGTGTTTGTGAAGGTCCGTGTTTGAAAATGGGAGTTCACAAGTTGCACTGATGGTTCTTTTTCAGGGATTGACAATTCAAGCTGTTCTGCCTCTTATTTTTTACGTTCCAGTGTTTGGATTGTATTTTTACTGTATTCTAAGTCGTAAGCTTCAAAATCGCAGTTTGATTCCTAAAATCCATCACTTTCAGACGCGGAAGTACTATTCCAACAGTATTTCATGACAGTGGTACCTGCACTTCCAGCATTCTTCGATCCTCTTCTCACTTTATACTTTGTAACGCCGTACAGAAGAAAAGTGAAAATTTGGATGAGAATCGAGAAGGATTCGAAAATTCTGCCTATCATGACCTCACAAGTTATTCGAAACTCTTTTTAACATTAATACATAAAATAATATAAAACTGTTTCCCGTTTTCTGATCTTTTGCTCAATCTCTAATACCAAGGGTAAAGGTCACTTTGTCAAGTTCTCCGTCGCTCGGAGCTGTCTGCCAAGCTACACCAAAGTTGATAATCATAGAAGAATGTTGGCAGCACATTTCTTAAATGTGGGACAACTTTTTGGCAGACGTTATAATTATAAGGCGTGGCTATTCTTTTGTCAGTTGGAGTTTCTGAGGAATTCCAATACATATGGTTTCAAGCGGTTTTAGTCTTCCTGAGTTTGATTTTCACCAGACCACTTGTGTACTCCTAATAATGATCCTATAAAATCAGCAATAACTTGAATGTAATCAGAATCAGGCACATAATCAGGAACAACTGAATTTTTCTTCCTTGTCTTGCTATTCTGTTGTTCCAGACATCCTTTAATTCTTTTGTTTGCTTCTCGAATTTTCCACTGATCACACTGTTTTTTTGCATTTCCTGTTTACACGTCAGCTCACGTATACAATGCCAAAACGTGTAATTTCCTCAGAGAAAAGAGAAAATGTCGAAATCCTCACATTTACCCACCAATTCTCTTCTCGATCTTTCATTTTTTTTTGTATTTGATCTCGAAGTTTCTATTGGAAAACCTGATAAAACACGTTAGCAGGTCCCATCTATCGGAAATGCCAACCTCCGAGACCTACCGACAAATTCTCGCAGTTTTCTACCCACTTTTTCTGTTTCTGTCTCTATTAAGCCAGACTTTCATTATTTACATCATTGCCTATCATACTCCACGACACCTGAACACTTTGAAATGGATACTTTACAATACCTGCTTTTTCCAAATTATTCACGTCTCTGCTTGCTGTTTTTTACAATTGCGCCAGGTTTCTAACTTGGTGCCGGTCCAAATTTGGAGTTATGGATACGGACGATATTTTGAAGCGTTTATTGGCTATTCACTCTATCACGTGTTGCAGGTAATGATTTTTTGATTTTCTAGAAAGAATGGAATGATTAATCTAAAATAATAATAGGCTGCTACAATGATAAGTGGCATTTCGGTAGTGATGACGTTGTACTTAAAGTACGAAGCTGCCCGAAAAGTGAAAATGAGACCGTTCAAACGTTTCATTATAGTTTTTGGCTTATTGTCACCAGTTATGCTTTCTGTGGTATGATTTTCATGTCTTATAGTCGGTGAAACTTTATTTCAGTTAATGGAACTAATTCTCATAGCTACCCAATCTCTACCATCGGAAATCCGGGAGAAATATCGTATCCTCAATGAAAATGTATCAGAACACTCTATTGTCGGTATGATGGACTTGAAAACTTTTCCAAGTCAAATCAACCTCTGTGTTATGTCATCTTCGGTAGTTTTGCTACCAATCGTAGGATTGACATCAAGGAGGTTATATTTTCAATTTGGTTTCAGTAACCTAAAGAAAAATTTTGTATTTAGAAAAATATTACAACACATCTCCAATACGGCAGACAAGATTTCATCAGCCAAGAATACACAAAATCGGATTTTTGTAAAAGTGAATGAATTTATTTGAAAAAAATGACCATAAAAATGTTTTATTTCAGGGATTAACACTGCAAACCTTCCTTCCACTTTGTTTTTATGTGCCGATTTCGTCAGTCTACTTTTTTGCCATATTCTTCCGTAAGTTTATAGCCTCATATACTAACCGAAATTTGTTCAAGTTCCAGACGTCGAAATCCTCTTCCAGCAATATTTCATGTTTTTGATTCCTGCGTTTCCAGCACTATTTGATCCTTATATAACACTTTATTTTGTCACTCCTTATAGGAACCGAGTCAAAGCTTGGTTGAAGATGGAGAAATCTTCATCCGGAATGACTGTTGTAACTTCTCATGTTGGTCATTTCTGATTGTACCTTTTTTATGTGGTAATTATATTTTTCATAAAATATATCATGTTTTTCCATAAAATAGTTTTCGGTGCATCAACTTTTGAGCTCATTTGAACCTAGTGACTAATCCGTGACTAAATGTTAACCTTCAACTCACCTAAAGTTCCCTAGGGATGCCAGATCGCACACATCTAATTGTCTATACACGTAATCGCTAGCCTACGCAAAAGAAAAGAGAAAATGTGTAATTAGCGAGAAGAAACCAGATTACTCATGACTCCCAAATTATCACCGTCTGATTCTGGAGAATGTCACCTACTCATATTTTTCATTTAGTCAGAAAGAACATTAGCTCTTCTTAAACCTAGTCCTCACAGGAATAATAGCTCTGTCTTGTAACTACTATTAATTGTTGAATACTATTAATTCAACATGACATCTCCTGTTTATCGAGACATTTTGTCTATTTTCAATCCATGCTATTTTGTTTTCACCCTTATGAGTCAGTTCTTAGTGATATACACTATTCTTCGTCATTCTCCCAAAAACCTGCAAACTATGAAAAAGATCCTCATCAACACTTGCTCATTTCAAATTATCCACGCGACAACTTGCTTTCTGACCCAAATGAGACAAGTGTCCCATTTGACTCCATTGCAACTTTGGGTGTATGGACCGGCAAGAAACGTTGACCTTTTGATTGCATATTCTCTTTATCATACTCTTCAAACTGCTGCATTTGCTAGTAGTATGTCGGTGTTCATAACAATATATTTGAAATACGAAGCAGCGAAAAACGTTTTAACCGATAAGGCTCGAGTTATCAAAGTTATTATTCTACTCTGCACTCCTGTTTTGCTATCTATGGTAGATCACAAGCACGCGCAAGATTATAAAATAATACTTTCTAGGGAATGGAAGTCACTAGCATAATTAACCAAGCAACATCACTTGAAAAACAGGACCTTTTGAAAAAATTAAATGAAAATACCGTGGATCATTCTGTTGTGGGTATCATTGACCTAAACTACCTCCCAAGTCGGATCAATCTTTATCTTATTTTTGGATCAGTAATACTTATTCCAGCAGCCGGTTTGTACTTGAGAAGGTGAGACAATATTTTTTTTGTCTAATTCTTTATTTGCAATGTTTTTTAGAAAAATTCTTGGATACCTTTCTGGAAATGCAGAGCAAAATTCAGAAATGCGAAAGAAACAGAACCAAAGTTTTGTTAATGTAAGAAATATTTGGCCTTATCGTTATTCTTATCGTTTTTAGGGACTAACCATTCAAACGTTCATGCCGATCATTTTCTACCTTCCAATTTTTATCCCATTCTTTTATGTTCTTTTGACAAGTGAGTTCATCTTTTTTCCGCTTACAATTATTTTGCAATGTATTTTTTTTAAGAAGAAGAGATTCTAGCCCAACAATTCATGATTTTTGTGTTACCAGTTCTACCTGCCGGAGTGGACCCGTTTATTACACTCTACTCAGTTACGCCCTACCGACGACAAGTTAAAATTTGGCTAAAAATAGATAAGCCTAACAATGTCATAGTTGTTGGTTCATCTCAGAAAAATCCTTAGCTTTAATTTAAATAATTACCACAAACTGTAGAATTTACCATGCCATCATTTCTGATCTTTGTCACTTCCTCTCTGCTAGCCAGCACATCAAACCCGCCCGTTCTTTACGATATTCTTATATATTTGTCCCAATAGGAAACAACCCAAAAACATTCCTACACCAGTACTTACCCTTCTGGAACAAAATAGCCAAATTCTTTGTTTTTCCTTTATTCTACTTGATTTAACAAACAAATAACAGATATTTATATGAATTTCATTTGTGAAATAAATGAAAAAATAATTGCTCTTTTTTATGGAATTTTTATTTTCTCGGCCACAAACTTAACTGATTTTATTTGTCCTTTCAGTCGCGAAGAAATCATGCGCTAATACTTGACTTTCCCGTCAGAAAACTCCGTTTTGCTGGTATAGACTGTCTCTTCATAATGCATGACTTGCGGCCGCAAACACAAGTGTCTTGATTACTCTCTGGCGCAGCAGCTGATGTGCCGTCGATAGCTCAGTTGGTAGAGCGGAGGACTGTAGAGTCAGTGGTTATCCTTAGGTCGCTGGTTCGAATCCGGCTCGACGGATTTCTTTTTGCTTTTGTCAGTTGTATTCATTTGTATTAATCCAGGAATTTTGAAACAAGGGGTTTATTTATTTTCATTGGGTTGAAAATATTTTTTTAACAACAGTAGAAAAAAAGTTTCGCTCCCGGGTGGGCTCGAACCACCAACCTTTCGGTTAACAGCCGAACGCGCTGCCTATTGCGCCACGGAAGCACGAAGATAGGGAAAAGCGAGGGAGTAGACATGCGACACGCACAGGGCAGTAGGGAGTGGAGAAAGTGAGAGTCAAAGGGAATAGCGTGCGTGCGCTGTGGGGTAAAGTACGGGTCGAATTCGCGCTCGCTGTTTTAAAATATGTGAACACGTTATACAGAACGGCGGAGACAAAATACAATTGAAACGGGGAATTTTGATAAAACGGAAAAAGAAATATCAAACGAATCATGGTTTTTGACAAGTATAATGAGAATGAAAAAAAGTCAAAGAACAAAAACGTGTTTCTATAGCTACTCGGTAATTAAAATTTGGAGATAAGAATGATAAGAAAAAAGAAATGATATCCTCTCACTTCTTTAAACTTTCCAAAATTATGGAGCTTCAGCATCACCATCTTGCTCGGTTTTAGGGATTACCTCAGCTTCAGCTGCTCTTGCTGCTTCTAACGCTCTGAGTTTCTTAGCCTGTAAAATTAATTTGATTTCTCATGTTCTATAAGCGCTTAAAACCTGCAAAAATTGATTCACAGCGCTGAACTGATTGAATCGTTTCAAGTAGAATGCTTGACGCCCTTTATACAGGTCACGAAGTGCATTGTACATTCCTTTCCAAGTAGACACCGGATGTGGTTTGAAGTGATCATAAAAGTCAATCATGACTCGGTTGGCTCTTGGCCATTGGTCTAAGAAAAGAAGGGTGTAGCATTCGAAGCCTTCTCGTTCGGATCGAGCAACTGGCAGCGGTCTAGTTTGGTCGCAGTCATCCAGAATTTCTGCAACGATACGAGCACCTCTGGTTTGGAATTGCGAAACATCTCCCGCTTCTGCAATTTCCTGTTTGATGTTTAGAACTCTCGACGATGTCTGTGGTTCGTTCTGAAAATTTTAGAGATTGATCATGGTTTGAACAATGAAACTAACCCGAAGTTTCGTTGCAGCGTCCAACATTTCTCGATTTCTTTTCTTCATGTATTCCCCGAGTTCCATTGTCCAGATACGAATGTGATTGTAGAGGAAAAGTGGGCAATGTGGTACATGCAGTTGCTCAAGCACCTCCGTAATATCCTTGATATGCTGACTGTCACGAATCACCTTTTCCATCTTGATTACTACACTAATACAGTCCACAGCCTCTTCGACAGTGTCTGCCCTCGGCATATCTCCTCTCTCTTCGTAGTCCAGTTTGAGGTATTGCAAAACTCTTTTTCCAACTTCTGTATCAGCGCTGAGCCAACGCTTGGCGGGAATATCTGGGATTCCGTAGAAGGTAATCTCACAGTGGTCGTCATCGTCTTCGACAAAATCCTAAAACATTCAAAAACTATAATGTGTAAGAATTGTAAATACAAAGATATTACACCACAATTATTCTGGATATTTTAGTTTCAAGCGATTTTTTGTGAATGTTCCTAGCACCCACATTATCACGAAAAAATTTGCCCACCTCTTGATCAAATGGAATAAGCTCCGGCAGATCAGCAAATTCATTTTCTTCCTCAGCACTGGTCGATGTCACCTCACCAACCTAGAAAACACTATTCTTTTCAAATCTACTACGATTTCTCTCAACAACCTCATTTTCTTCTTTTCCCATTGGCTGTTGCAAAGTGAGCACCGGAGCTGACGTTTCCATGGGAATCGCATTGCCGTAGCTGCCAAAAAGGAAATTTCTGATTTGAATTGCACTCTCCTGCCCAAACCGATTTGTATAGTTTGAGTGGGGTCTCTGAAATGAAAGTTAAAACGTTGAATAGTGTTCTCGATAGTGTCTAGAAAGGTTTGACTTACACTTGAAGTGTCCGCTTGAGTGGATGTGTCATTTTTTGAAAGCTCTTCAGACGGCAGCTTAGTTCTTGAACCAGGAATCTGGGAACGTGTGGTGGGACCTGATTCGGAAGTTATTGGACGTGGCGCATACACTGGTGCTGCGACAGGAGGCTTCTAAAAAAATGTAACGGATGATGCTCTGATTTCGCTTAACACAATTTTACTACGGTATCAGAGCAGCTTTTTTAAAACTTTTCTAGAAGTATCTTGCATACCTTAGAAACATATCTGTACGGTTTTTTCTTGTGAGATTTCTTCTTGGCTTTTTCACCGTTTCCACTACTCGGATCTTTCACTGACTTCTTTGCATTCTCGATTTTCTTGGGTCCGGATTCCGGTTTTGTAATCTTTTTCTGACAATGATTAAAAAGTTGTGATTGCAAAAAATTTGACATGCCATCCTCACCTTGGCGACTTTCTTGACTTGTTTCTTTTCTTCCCCAATTTTCACAGCTTTGGCCTTATCAGCCTTTTCAGTTTTAGAAGCTTTTGGCATTACTGAAAGATTACGGTAAGTTGAGGAACAAGATCCAAAAACGGAAACCGAATGAAATCAAATAGCCCACGGGTCAAATTGAAAAATTGGGTGTAAGAACTTTTGAGATTTTACGAGATGCCTCAATTCTTTAAATTGGTCAAACTCCTCTTTCTCAAACACACGTGTCAGAATCAATGGAACGCGGCGGGCAGCTGGCCTCAGCAAGGGTGCGTAGCCAAAAAAAAACTCGACAAGAGCACAACCACTCTCGTCAAAATGCACTCTCTAGTGGTTGTAGGGAGTGGTGTCAAATTAGGTGTTTCGATGTTCATGTGAAAAATAAGAATTGGAAGCGAGAAAAAGTGTGGTGGAATGGGGAAAAAATAGCATTTGCCTCATGTGAGAAGGATATAGAGAATTTGGGGAAAAAGAGGAATCTCGTGCTTTAAAAAGGAGGAAATTGGATGGGGTAAAACGGCTTTAGCTCTTGGCCTGACATTCCACATTCCGACTGTAAATGTGCGTGGGCTACTGGGTGGAAAGTGGAAATTGGAAAAGAAAAAGAAAAAGAGAAAGAAATGTGTGAAGGCGAATCGAGCGCTTGTCAGGTCATAATAATGGGATTTTCATGGGAGAGAAAGTAGAAAAAATTACGAAACATTTCTTTGTTTTGACATTTGTTTTGACATTTGCCGTTTGCGTGCCAGGTAGAAGATATTTGTTAAACATCGAGTTGAGATTTGAAACTGTCTTCCCACTCTTTACAAAAAAACAAAGAAATCTTACTGTAGAAATGGTAACGGTAACTCTACGTGAAAATAAGGAAAGAGAATGATCATAAAAGCAGAACCAAATGCGATCTTCTCAGAAAATGGCAAACGGAATCCATTTCCATATTTTATGACACGTCGACATTTACGATTTCAACAAAAAAAACAAAATTTCTCAGAACATTCCTGAAAATTTGGACAAGAACGTTTAGTTTCTTTATTTCTTCCCAGAAACTTCTCGAAAACAGAAAAAAAGAGAACATCCTGTTTATCGCATTTGGAAATTTTTAAATTCAACTTTTACTGATCAAAACATGTGAAGAAAATGGCTTTCACCAAATAACAACATTTGTGGACTATCAGGCTAGCGGACGGTGAAGAGACCAACAGGAAAAAAAAAGAAAATTGAAAGAATAATTTAGTTTCTGTGTTTAACAATGATTCAGAGACACTGTCCACAAGCCACTTTTTACAACAATTTGGTGAGTGCGCCCAAGGAGGAAAAGTGTGATGATGGAAGGCGAGTTGTGGACGTCGGGTCACAGGGTAAAGTGCATTGGTATTTCGAACGGTCGTCGCAATTGCACTTTTTACGGTTTTTGAATGGGAATTTTCACCCTATATGAATATGACATTTTGTTTCAAAATCTCATGGGACCGCACCTTGTGTGAGGTTTGAGGCTCAACCGAGTAACATATTATTTAAAAAAATTTGCACTGCGGGATTGGAGGTTTCTAATTTCCTGTGAGAACAGAGAACGACCTCCTCCTCACTTGATAGAATTACGTGTCCGTTTCCCAGCAACCAATGTGTTTCTTGTGATGAATGTATGCAAACTTTATAGATAAATAAGGACTCAATGGAATTGTCATGTGGATATGATTCATGTGACTTTACCCCAATGAAACTCAATATGTAATGCTCTTGATAATCAGAAGTGAAGGACAATTGTTGTTCGAATATGCAATTTGTTCTGTCCTCTACTTTTTGTTTTTTGTATATTGATAATCGGATGCACATGACTAATGTGACAATCTAACTCGTGCGAGTGCGGACCAAAAAAACAGAAGAAACAAATTATAAAGCTCTGTTTCGTCGAGTTAAACGATAATGTCAAAATATCGAAATGAGAAGAGTCTAATGTGTTTTGACAATTGAAGAACATTTTGAATTTCAGTTTGTCTTATGTAGTATGTTTCTCGCTTGCAAGGATTCCAATCCAAAAAATTGTCCTTGATAATCCTAAAACATTTCGGAGATCAGAGCAAAAACCGCTATAATCCGGATTGTCATAATTGTCCGTTGAATTGCCATGAAATTTCAAGAACGTTTCCGGCTAAATTTAGATGACAATCAAGAAGAATTTGTGTCTTCAGATCACTGATTTTTTCAGGTTTTTTCAGGAGACGAATTCCGCATGACTGAAACACCTCCGACAAAATTCTGGACACCTGACAATGACAATTCGGTAGCTACTCTGTATGTTTCAACTGTTTTTCTCAGAAAATCATGTTGGGTACGTCCATATACGGTGATAACTTCTGGGAATTAAATTCCAAATTGTTTCCAATAAGTTTGGAATTCCCAGTACACG
The DNA here is from genome assembly GCA_900536345.3 of Caenorhabditis sp. 39 LS-2015. Classification (NCBI taxonomy): domain Eukaryota; kingdom Metazoa; phylum Nematoda; class Chromadorea; order Rhabditida; family Rhabditidae; genus Caenorhabditis; species Caenorhabditis waitukubuli. The sequence goes on along the minus strand of LR567560.1, from coordinate 13,424 downwards.
TTCAAATAACCAATAAATGCACACGCGATCTGGAGTTTCAGTAACTCGTCCGCCCAATGTCATTTCTTCCTTCGGGTCCGCTAGCCTCCCGAAATGGAGGACGAGGACTATCGGAATTTTTTGGACGCCTTCTATCCCGTATTCTTCTCTTCTACACTTTTGTTCCAACTGGTAACTCTTCATCTCATTGTCTTCCACACTCCGAAAAGCATGCAAGCTCTAAAATACGGTCTCCTGAACACATTGATCGGTCAAGTTATTCTTATAACGATCTGCTTCGGATGTCAGTTCAGAATGATTCCCACTCCGGTCTCAGTTTATCTGAGATGTTATGGATTAGCTCGTTACTTAAGAGCCCACATTGCATTTTCTCTACACCAAATTCTTCAATTCTTCGTTTACTCTAGTACGACATCTATGGTTTTGACTTTTTATCTGAAGTATCGTACAATTCTTGAAAACAATCTGACAAGGAAGGTCTTGCTGAAAAGCTACTTTGTAGCTTATTCTTCGGTTTTTATGTCAGGAGTAAGTAGTTTTTCAGTAGTTTGAGGCACACCAGGTACACATAGGCTCGGATAACCAATTTTAAACGCTAACGGTTTCTAAGACTTATCGTGTCATGAGGTACAGCAAGGTTGTAGGAGAAAGTTTTTTTTTCAAGTTATACCTAGTAGAATACCAAACCGACGTTTTTGATCTGTTTCGAAAATGGTTTTTAACAACAGGCTGCTGATATATTCGTTGTGGCTCACGAAGCACTTCCACTTGAAGTCCAACAACAATACGCTGAACTAAACCAAAATGTGACAATATATTCAACAATTGGAACACTGAAACTAACAACGATTGCAAGCAAATACAACTTTTTCTTTATGTGCGTGTCTGGCTTTTTCTACCCCCTGATCGGTATTTATTTGAGAAAGTGGGTTAGCTGCCAATTGCTTGCGTTAAGATTATTTCAATTTTAGGAGAATCCTCCACATCATTAACACAAAGCTCATGAGCGTTTCGGAAGTCCGGAAAACACATCACCGTCAATTTGTTATGGTAGAAAAAATCAAATTTTTAAACGTTTTGTTTTATTTTTAGGGTCTCACAATTCAAACCATTTTTCCTCTTGTCTGCAACGCACCAGTATTCGGTCTCTACATCTTCTGCGTTACCACACGTACCCTTATCACAAATAGTCAATAAATGTTACCTATAACTTTCAGACACCGAAATTCTGTTCCAACAATACTTCATGCTCATTCTGATCGTGTTCCCTGCTCTTGTTGATCCAATCGTCACATGCCAATTTGTCACTCCATATCGCCGACAGCTGCTGAAATATTTAAACACACCTCGAACCGTCAAACCTGCGTCGACCACCGTTACAACAATTTAACTTTTATCTTACTTTCACCACATTTTTATCATTTATTTTTTATCTAGAACTTCTTCAACTTTTTGACCCCGATATGCTTCCGATTCATGCTTTCTATTCTGTAACATTTGTCCATAAAACCACAAATCTCCACCTGTTTCTCTGTCCCCCCCACTACTCCTAATGTAATTTTCTCGTGCTTTTCCCTCCGTCTTCTTGGTATTTCACCAAGCCTACCTATTATTTCTACCCTACTGCGTTTTGATATATAATTAGAGAGTTAGATAACAAGCCGAAACCCAAACTCCCCAAAATCTGACAAGCCATCAACTTCAAGACAGCTTTCTTGAAGTTTCGAAATCTCTATCTTGCTTATCTTCCTTAATAGTGAACTAGAGAAAAAATGGCAGCAGAGTCCTACAGAACTTTCCTGTCAATCGTCTACCCTATATATTTTGCTTTCTCCCTGATTTTCCAATTATTCCTGATATTTATGATAATAAAACACTCATCACCAACTATCCAATTGCTGCGACCAATTATGCTAGTAGGAGTCGTTTTCCAAATCATAATGACTTTCACAACATTCTTCAACCAAACCCGAATAGTCATTACAAGCTCCCCAATGCAGATAAGAAGCTATGGATATTTCCAATCTCAAGAACCTTGGTTTTGTTATATTCTCTATCAAGTTCAAGAGGTAAACCACAAAAATTCTCGCGAGCATTCAAGAAAACTGATTAAATTCTAGCTGAGTACTCTGGCTACTTTCTTGACGATGTATGCAATGTTTTCCTTGAAGTATCAAGTAGTCACTGATAAGGAAGTCAAGAAACTTCATATGATCAGATCTCTCGTGGCTATCTACTCTCCGTTGCTTTTATCAGCTGTGAGAACATTTTTCAAAATGAAAAAATGAATGAATGACTGACTTGTTTATTTTCAGATTTTTGTGTTTACCATAATCAAAAACCAGACATTGTCGTGGGATTCTCAGGAACAATTATACCTTCTCAACAAAATTCTCAATGCAAACAGTGATTTCATCACAATTTCAAACATCACTTTCAAGAAAATTCCAAATGTTCTCAATTTAATGATTTTTATCACTTGCTTCTTTGCAGTTCCGACAATGTGTCTATACTCGAGAAAGTGAGTGAAGATTTGATAACTAACTAAATCTGTATTTATTTTTTTTGAAGGAAGATCCTACGCCAAATCAACCATAGAACGGAAAATATGTCAGAGGCTCGTCAAGTTGTACACAGAAACTTTGTCATGGTAGGTAGTTTTTTTTTAAATTAAATTCATAGCAACCAAAGTCATTCTTCAGGGTCTCACAATCCAATGTCTTTTGCCCTATGCTTTCTACATCCCACTCTACGTTTTCTACTACTACTCTGTGCTCACTGGCAGCGAATACCTTTCGGTAGAGTTCTACATGACGTTTCTGCCACAAATTTCGTCATTGGTGAACCCACTGATCTTCATGTATTTTGTGATTCCATATCGGGAGAAGCTGATGCTTTGGGCGAAGCGTGAAAGGAAAGAGATTCGTACTAACACGGCTTTCCCGGCTACATAACTTTTATTTTTAATTTTTTACAATTTTTTTCCATTCATAAATATTTGTGTATTTCATCATGTCCTTCTAATATCCAGTTGATTCAAAATCGATCTTTCAAAAAAAAAAACTGCATGTGCATCATAGCTTTGATTTAGTTGAAACTTTACTCTTGTTTCAAGTCAGTATTGATGCTGATGTGAACCCATTTGTTTTGCCGCTTGAGTGCACAATTTTTGAATTTAATGGTTTTCTCATGACGAGACGAGCTAAATCACAGCCATATATCAGAACTCAACCTGAGTACAACGAACCACACTAGTCATGGCCCCTGACGTCTACCGAGCTATTCTAGACATTGTCTACCCTGTATTCTTTATTTTTTCTTTAGCGGTACAGCTTCTACTACTGTACGTTATTATATTTCATTCTCCGAAGAGCATTCAGAATTTGAAAATAATTCTTGGAGTGACTTGCATCTTGCAAATTCTGACAGTTTTTTCGTGTTGGTTTACACAACTTCGACTAGTGCCAACTGATGGCTCAACTGAAATGAGAAGTTATGGGCCTTGTAGACATTTGGAAGCCTGGGTTTGTTATTTGTTCTATCAAGTTGAACAGGTGCAAAAGAGCCAATGAACCTCACTAGAAAAATAGTTTAGGAGAGCGGAATGGCAAGTGGTTTGACGATTTATGCAACTTTTTTTCTAAAATACAAAATGGTTAGTAGTATTCACATGTCTAATCTTCGTTTTATCATGACATATGTGATATTTTACGTGCCATTGCTTGTAAGCGTGGTAAGTGACAAAAACTAAATATTCAGTGATTAGTTTGAAAAAAACCTTTCTTAGAGTACTGTGGTCATCATTCTCATCACTCAAACGTTTCCAACAGAAATTCGAGAGGAATTCCAACTCATTAACTCTAGATTAAATGAAGATTACTCTATTATTGCATACCTAAGCTTGTCGAGAATTCCTAATCTTTTGAATCTGGTTATTCTCACCGGGTGCATTATTATCATTCCAATAATGTCACTCTATTCCCGGAAGTAAGCGATTTTTCAAAAACATAGAAACTATTTATTTTTCTAGAAAGATTTTGAATATACTTCACACAAAGATTAAACAAATGTCTGTTCCTCGCCAAGTTCTGCTTAAGAATTTTTTGAGAGTATGTAAACCTACAATTTAGGCTTGCTGCTAACAATTTTGAATATTCAGGGACTTACAATTCAAACTATCCTGCCTTACATCATCTACTTCCCCATATACGGTCTCGACTATTATTGCACATTCACCAATCAAACTATACTTCTTGATGAGTATTTTATCACATTTGTCCCCGCGTTACTTTCTCTAATTGACCCATTGATATCCTTATATTTTGTGACTCCATATCGGAGAAAAATAATGCATTGGGTAAAACGAGACGGTGAAGGTGATTCTCAAACAACTGTTGCGGTTACTAACTAATTACTATGACTGTTTGAATAAAACTATTTTAAAAGTTTGAAAAAAATCCAGTGCCTCATGCTGGAATCGAACCAGCGACCTTCTGTTTACTAGACAGACGCTCTGCCACTGAGCCAATGAGGCGTTGAAAACTATGGTGATTCAGCGTCATGAAAAGCTGATTGCAACTATCAAAAATGATTAGCCTTTCTGGTTTGAAAATCTTGATGTTCTCTCCGGCTTCCTCCAAGCCACATACATACTCTCCAATGGTAGCTATAAAAAAATCTTGCCCGATGCTGGAATCGAACCAGCGGCCTTCTGTTTACGAGACAGACGCTCTGCCACTGAGCTAATAGGGCTTACATAGCGCTATATCGCATGAACATTGATATCATGGGAGCTCCAAGCAATGAAAAAGGTGGACGGAGGCTTCTTAGTTTCTGAATGCATAGAAACGGATAATAGAAGGTGTTGTCAACACTGGACTAAATTTGAGGGTGAATTAGTGCGTTGACTGGGCATGCAGACGCGTTTCTCTCAAGGAAGAGAAATAAGGAGGCACGTTGTGAAGCAGGCAATCCATCAGTATATGTGTCAATTATTCCAACAGAAAAGTATGTATCTCCAGCGTACATTCCACCTTTCTCTTCTTTCCCGTCATTCCGCGTCGTTGCGTATCTTTCTCTTTTCGCCGCCGTTCTCCGCAAACTTTTGTTTGCGTTACGGGCGCCAGTGAGTGTGCCGTCGATAGCTCAGTTGGTAGAGCGGAGGACTGTAGAGTCAGTGGTTATCCTTAGGTCGCTGGTTCGAATCCGGCTCGACGGATTTCTTTTTGTTTTGTTTACGTGGAAAACCGTCACTGATTTTAGCAATGAAAATGCAAAGGTCAAAAACGCATGATATGGGTACTTCAATACAATTTCATAATGTTTTCATTGAAACAAAGAACAACGCAACTTCAATGATGATTTTTGAATTGCATCATTACATACTCATTGAAAATCTCAAAAAGACAATAGTTCGAACTAGCCCGACACAAACTCCAGTGAGACACGGCAATTCTTTCTGTTTATTTTGCGTGAAAGACTGTTCTTATCGTACCAGAGATCAGTATATAAATCAACAGTTGGGGACAGTTGTTTTGTGTCTGTTTTTAAATTCTATTAACTGAAATCAGCCAAAATGAGCGTTCTCATTGTGGCTTTTTTGGTTTTTGTTGCTTTGTACGTTGCAAATTACTATTGGAAAGTTAGAAAGTACCCAAAAGGTCCATTTCCATTTCCGATCATTGGAAATTTATTCCAGGTAATTTAAAACAATTAAAAAATAAACTCATGGAATTTACAGTTGCCCCAAAAAGACATCCATATATTCTTGGAACAACAAGCTGAAAAATACGGACCATGTTCCACCATTTGGTTGCCACTTCCTTGCATTGTTCTAACGGATTATGAACATATCAAAGAGGCATTTGTGAACCAAGGTAAAAAAAAATTCAAAAAGTTCGGTGCCTCATGCTGGAATCGAACCAGCGACCTTCTGTTTACTAGACAGACGCTCTGCCACTGAGCCAATGAGGCGCATGTCTCTGCGCCAGCATTTGACCGTGAAAAGATAGAAAGGAAATGGAAATTGGCGGCGGGCGGTGATTGATCAGTGTTTCCGGGTACCAGCTGTACATACATCAAAAATTCAACAATTTATATTTGTTTTTCAGGTGAAACATTCACTTATCGAGCTCACAAGCCACCGGAGTCTCTTCTACAACCTCACGATGGAACCGGAATTTTGGCTTCTAGCGGTGACAACTGGAAACTTCAAAGAAGAACTTCGTTAAAAATTCTTTGTGATTTTGGATTGGGAAAGAACATTATGGAACAGCAAGTGATACGTTCGCTTCAAGAAATGCTTACTCAACTGGAACACATTTCTGATAAGAAGAATGTTGACATCTTTTGGCCAATTCAACTTTGCGTTGGAAATGTAATCAATGAGACACTTTTCGGATTTCACTACAAATATGGAAACAGTGAGAAGTTCAAGAAGTTTGCACACATCGTTGATACCCATCTTCGGATTCTTCTGGGAAAGGCGTCATTTTTTGTATCGGCATTTCCAATTCTCCGATACTTTCCAATTATTGGAGAAATGGGTCATCATAGAATAGTGAGAAACATCTCGTCGTATCAAGCATTCATTGAAGAAGAAGTTGCAAAACAAGTCGAAAGTTATGATAAAGACAGTGAACCCGAGAACTTTGTGCATGCATATTTGCAACAGATGAACAATTCAGAACACCCTGCACTGGAGTAATTATATCTTCAAATCATCAGGATATAACATCTGTTTTCAGCATAAAGAACTTATGCGCCTGTGTACTCGATTTCTGGTTAGCAGGAATGGAAACCACTTCCAATGCTCTTCGTTGGCACATTGCATACATGATGAAATACCCTGAGATCCAAGACAAAGTACGGAAGGAAATTATGGAGAATATTGGAACATCGCGACTTCCATCAATGACGGATAAAGCTAATATGCCGTATACGCAAGCTGTGATTCATGAAGTTCAGAGGCATTCCAATATGGTTCCATTTCTAGGAACACATCAGAGTATGATTTTGAAGTCGTGGTTTTCTTATTTTCAAGTTTGCAGGTGTTCATGACACTGTCTTGTTTGAACATAATATTCCCGGAGGAACAAATGTTTTTGCTCAAATCTCATCAGTAATGCGGCATGATCCAATTTTCGAACGACCGCTGGAATTTCTTCCTGAAAGATACTTGCTAGCAGATGGAAAAACTTTCAACAAGGTAAACAGAGAATTATTATTATCGAACTGTTTTAAAATGTTTTAGGAGGTGCTGGAAAAAACTATTCCTTTCAATGTTGGAAAGAGAAACTGCATGGGAGAAGGTCTCGCTCGGATGGAACTCTTTTTGATCTTCTCTGCTTTGATTCAAAAATACGAATTTGTTCCAAACTCTTCAGTTGACTTAGGTTATAATGATGGCACTGTTCTTACTGTGAAACCGTATACTTGCCAAATTATTCCACAGTTTTAAACATGTCATCTGTTTTTAATGAAATGTTAGCTATAATTACTATGTATTTTTCTGAACAAAATATTTCTTGTTATCACATCAGAACACCAACGACAATACTTGCAAATATTAACTGGCGCAGAAGAAAAACGTGTTTTTCTGTTATCTCAATTTTCTTAATCACTAGCGAGAAAATACTTCTTGTCAGTAACTTTTTTCTTTATCCTTTTCACAGTATAGTCTGTTTCTTCAGTCAACTTGAGAGCGCACAAATACTGACACAGTTTTTGGTAAACTTTGACATAGATCAACACGAATCGTCACAAACCACGTCCTGATCGGTGGGTATAAAACACACAATTTGGAATATATAGGTACGTCTTTTGTCTTGTTCCGAGATACAAAAAAAATTATCCACAGCAACTCTAACAACAATGAGTGTGCTTATTGTTGCGTTTTTGTTCTTTGTGACGCTTTACATTGCTCATTTCTACTGGAAAGTCAGCAAATACCCTAAAGGACCGTTTCCACTGCCACTTATTGGAAATTTGTACCAATTTCCGGAGAAAAACATTCATGAGTACTTTGATGAGTTGTCAAAAGTCTATGGATCATGCTATACGGTTTGGACTCCTCTACCATCTGTCGTCATGACTGATTATCAACACATCAAGGACGCGTTTGTCACTCAAGGTCAGTTAATTGGAAAACAATGTGTTTGAACTAAATCTCAGGTGACGCATTTATTTATCGATCACATCGACCTCCGGAATCACATCTACAAGCTCACCATAATGTTGGCGTTATCATTTCTGATGGAGATAACTGGAGACTTCAAAGACGTACTTCTCTGAAAATTCTTAGAGAGTTTGGTCTCGGAAAGTCGTTGATGGAAGAGCAAGTTCTAAGATCTGTGCATGAAATGCTAGCCCAATTAGAAAATCTTTCTGATAAAGAAAGCGTTGATTTGTACTGGCCAATTCAACTTTGCGTAGGAAACGTCATCAACGAGTCTCTGTTTGGTTTTCACTACAGTTATGACAACTATGAGCAGTTCAAGACGTTTGTCTCAGTTATTGACCGTCATTTGAAACTTGCTCAAAGCCGTCTTGCACTTTTGATCTCTGCATTTCCCTGGCTCAAACATTTACCAATTATTGGGGAGATGGGGTACTACAGTGTTAAACGGCACATTGAATCTGTAAGTTAGTGCGGCCAAAAAGTTGAATTGTTTTTCTTGTTTTAGTATCAGAAGTTTATGGAAGAAGAAGTGACAAGTCAAATTAAACATTATGATGGGGAAAGCGAACCGACAAATTTTGTTCATGCATACATGCAACAAATCAAGCAAACTGGAAATCCGGGATTAGAGTTAGTTAAACATCTCTCTATAAAAATAGTTTTCGGTTTTTTAGTACCACCAACCTCTGCGCATTAGCAAATGACTTTTGGTTAGCTGGAATGGAAACAACCTCTAATTCCCTACGTTGGCATATTGCCTTCATGATGAAATACCCGGAAATACAAGACAAAGTACGTCAAGAAATCCTCGACAATGTTGGAACTTCCCGTCTACCATGTATGGCTGACAAATCAAATTTGGTATTCACACAAGCTGTCATCCATGAAGTTCAGAGACATTCAAATATGGTACCGGTTTTGGCATCACATATAAGTAAACCGAAGAGAGCGTCGTTTTTTATTGTAGTCCAATTTTCCAGATAAAGAAGACATTGTGGTTCTTGGGAAAAATATTCCAGCAGGAACAAACGTATTTGCTCAACTTTGGTCAGTTATGAAGCACGACTCTGTATTTGAAGAGTCACAGAAGTTTAATCCAAGTAGATACCTTCAAGCTGATGGAAAAACATTTGACAAAGTGAGTTGCCCATAGCTATTTTTACGTTACATAGTAACTAAAAATTTACAGACGGTACTCGAGAAGACAATTCCGTTCAGTGTTGGAAAGAGAAACTGTGTTGGAGAAGGACTTGCAAGAATGGAACTCTTCTTGATTTTCTCTGCTCTGATTCAGAAATTTGAATTTGTACCTAATGCCAATGTAGATTTGACACCTGATTGGGGCGGAGTTCTAACATCAAAGCCGTACACTTGTAAATTGATTTCTCAAAGTGATTAAGATAAATTATACTTGTATTTTAATTTTTATTTGAAATTGTATATTCGCTTTTGTTAACCAAGTTAATTTTCCAAATTTTTCAAACAATCCAACCAATTTCAATAAACATTTTCAAACAGTTTAAACAAAGCAGAACTTCGAATGTTCCTAGACTGTTGTTAATTCAATGTGAGACGTCACTTTTTTTAATCGGTAATCGGTAATGCATGATTGATTCTAGACGAAACAGAACACGTTTTCCTCGTGCCGCATACAAACTCAAATTGCGTTGTCGTTTTCTGAAGGCAAAGTGACCTATGTGACAATGTTCTAGTCAAGATCAGAGACCACAAAAATGGGTAATCACAAACCCGGAAAACGTTGACCAACGCGACCCTTGACAGCGAAAAATTGCTGTAGTTGATGTGACAAACATTACCGTTGCCGATCTTATCAACTTAATGACGAGTATATAAAACAACTGAATGAGCGTCTCGAAATTTCAACTTGAAGAATGAGTTTGTTAATTGTAGCGTTCTTAGTGGCTTTCACCTTGTACGTTGCTCATTTTTACTGGAAAGTTAGCAAATACCCAAAAGGACCATTCCCACTTCCGGTTATTGGAAATTTGTATCAGGTAAGAATAATTGAAGAAATTTTGAAAAAGAGCCGGTTTTCTAGTTTCCAAATGAAAATATTCACGTTTTCTTTGACGAATTGGCAAAAACCTACGGACCATGTTTCACCATTTGGACACCATATCCAAATGTGGTTATGACTGATTATGAGCACATCAAAGAGTCTTTTGTGAACCAAGGTGAGTCGTTATAAGAAGAAAGCAACATTTTAGTGATCAATTTCCTAGGTGACACCTTCACTTGGCGTTCGCATCGTGCACCAGAGAGTTTCTTGCAACCTCATGACCACACTGGAATTCTGTCAGCTGATGGAGATAATTGGAGAATCCAGAGACGTACTTCTCTAAAAATTCTTCGCGAATTTGGATTGGGTAGAACACTTATGGAAGAACAAGTGACGCGATCAGTTCACGAAATGCTTGCTCAGTTTGAGAACATGGCAGATAAAAAGAATGTCGACCTTTTCTGGCCAATTCAACTGTGTGTCGGAAATGTTATTAACGAGTCGTTGTTTGGATTCCATTACAAATACAATGACTTTTCCAAATTCAAGAACTTTGTGTTGATTATCGACCGTCATTTGAGAAATATTCGTGGAAAACTTCCGCTGATGGTTGGAGCATTCCCATGGCTCAGACATCTTCCTATAATTGGACAGAAGGGACACTATGACATCAAGAAAAACATTGAATCTGTAAGTGATGATGCACTATAACCCTTTTTTAAAACCCTTTTTTTTAGTATCACGAGTTTATCAACACAGAGGTGGCCAGCCAAATAAAGTTGTACAATGGCGAAAACGAGCCAGATAACTTTGTTCATGCGTACATGCAACAAATGAAACAAGCCGGAAATCCAATGCTTGAGTGAGTAAAAGGTTTTTCATTATTTTCACCCTGGCTGCTATTTTCAGTATGACAAACTTGTGCGCGTCGGTGCTTGACTTCTGGCTAGCTGGTATGGAAACAACTTCAAATTCCCTCCGTTGGCATATTGCTTACATGATGAAATACCCTGAGATTCAAGACAAAGTTCGCCAAGAAATTTTTAATACTGTTGGGACTTCTCGTCTTCCGTCTATGACTGACAAGCCAAATATGCCATATACACAAGCTGTGATTCATGAAGTTCAGAGGCATTCTAATATGATTCCAATGTTGGGTTCTCACGAAAGTAGGCAAAAGTGCACAGGAAAATATTGAACAAGTGAACATTTTAGATAAGGAAGACACTGTCGTGTACGGAATGAACATCCCAGCTGGAACAAACGTTTTTGCTCAACTTTGGTCAGTTATGAAGCACGACTCCGTATTTGAAGATTCGCAAAAGTTCAACCCAGATAGATACCTTCAAGCTGATGGAAAAACATTTGACAAAGTGAGTTGCCCATAGCTATTTTTACGTTACATAGTAACTAAAAATTTACAGGCGGTACTCGAAAAGACAATTCCATTCAGCGTTGGAAAGAGAAATTGTGTTGGAGAAGGACTTGCTAGAATGGAACTCTTCTTGATCTTCTCTGCTCTCATTCAAAAATACGAGTTTGTGTCTAACGGGAATGTTGATTTGACACCAGTTTGGGGAGCCGTTCTGACAACTAAACCATATACTTGCCAGCTGATTCCCCAAGCTGCGTAATTTTGATGAACAAGGAATGATGATGATTTTTTGTATACATAGAAGCCTATTGAAACCGTTCTTGGATAAACATTGTTGTAAATAAAGGTGTCATTCAATTCACTCTTTCTTTTTTTTCCGTTTTCCGCTATTCGTGAACGCAACGCTATTCGCACTCACTTTCTGTCTAGTTTCTATTCAACTCTGTGCCTGCCGACAAGATAAACACTCCGCGGCGCCAGAGAAAACGTGCCGTCGATACTCAGGTGTTGCGCGGGGATCCCCGCGGGGCAAAATCGGCCGGCGGCAGCGGCATGAGGATCCCCACGGGGACACTTTGCGGTGGGGATCCCCGTGGGGCATGCCCCGCGGGGATCCCCGTTTCTTGCAGTGTGCCGCTGGCACCTCGAAGCTTTACGACTGTAATTGCATTTAGACTTTGAAAGAAATAGAAAAACTACCAGAAAGGGGTTTGATGAAAGATTTTTAAGTTGATATGAGTTCTAGAAGTTACCACTTGAACACGTTTTGCGAGTTTCTTTTAGGAGATAAGAGCATTCTTGAACGAAAAAAGAAGTGTTTTGAGAGGAGAGTGGTTTTTCATTTTTTTTACTTTCCCACACAGTGTAAAGAGAGATATCAAGAGAAACTTTGCAGCACAATATTCTGAACGTCTCCAGAACATATTCTCCCCATTTTCATTTAGGGAGACACTTTATCGCTGAACAGGAACTACTCGGGCAGCCACCACCTACAGTAGCACTCCCTCTGCTTCCTCTCTGCCTTTCAGAAGAGCAAACTCATCAGAATCTTACCGGATTGAGGGGAAACTTGACAGACGTGTTTCTCGACACTTTGAGAACATATTCTCGCAATACCAACTAAGAGAGACACCTCCTCTCCGACCTCCAGCGGCTCCAGCAGTCGCCCCTTGCTCCGCTGCTTCCCCGGTTTCCTCTCCTTCGTCTAGAAGAGGGGAACGCATCAGAATCTTGGCGTATCGGAGAGAAACTTTGCAGACGATATTCTGAATATATCCAGAGCATATTCTCTCCATTTCCACTTCAAGGGATACTTTCCCGCTGAACTGGAACTACTCGGGCAGCCACGACCTACAGTGCCGCTCCCTCTGCTTCCTCTCTGCCTTTCAGAAGAGCAAACTCATCAGAATCTTACCGGATTGAGGGGAAACTTGACATACGTGTTTCTCGACACTTTGAGAACATATTCTCGCAATACCAACCAAGAGAGACACCTCCTCTCCGACTTCCAGCGGCTCCAACTGTCGCCCCTTGCTGCGCTACTTCCCAGGTTTCCTCTCCTTCATCCAGAAGAGGGGAACGCATCAGAATCTTGGCGTATCGAAGAGAAACTTTGCGGACGATATTCTGAACGTCTCCAGAACATATTCTCTCCATTTCCACTTTAAGGGATATTTTCCCTCTGAACTGGACCTACTCAGACACGCCCCACTTGTTACGTTCCGGAACTGCTCTGATTTATATACTCTCATCACGGAAACTTGACAGATGTGTTTGTAAACACATCCTAACCGCTTATTTGTTTCATATAAACTGAAGAGAGCACGTAGCAACCAGGAAATCTCCTGTTG